>RJWJ010000789.1:63410-176723 GCA_004363605.1 Indri indri | reverse complement strand
GATCAACACATAAGTGTACATATAAGAATAACATCTATTGGATGTCGGGCAGGGGGGGAGGGGGAGGGGGAGGAGGGAACGGGTATATGCATACACAAAGAGTGCAATGCGCACCATCCGAGAGATGGACACGCTTGAAACTCGGACTCGGGGTGGAAGGGGGAGTAAGGGCAACATACGTAACCTAAACATCTGTACCCCCATAATATGCTGAAATAAAAAAAAAGTAAATTTTTACAGTAGACATTTTTGTTTTCTCAATTTTTTTTTGTCGTTCACTCCATCCCCTAACTGTCAAGAGCAGTTTCGCACTTGCTCTTTACCCCAACGAGCTCTTGGGCTTCTGCTGTTTCCTCTTCCTCCTACTTTTCGTAAACTATCTCCTCCAGACTGCCCTGAGAGAACTTCAAATTTTCCTCCTTCTAGTATGCTCTGACTCCAGAAAGCAAGCTTCGATACCCAAACCCAGCAATGATCTAACAAAGCAGCAGTAATGATGAATAACCCAAACAAAAACAAATGAGGAAAAACAAATGGTTGCACCACTATTGTTCTATTATTCTTCTAACAAGCATTTGCCTAGTGGCTACTATGTGCCAAGCACTGTTCTGGGCAGTAGCCATCTCTGTGCCGAAATTTGTATGGCATCTTTATCCTCTCAGCCTGTACCTGGTTTCAAGGAGAATGTCTCATTGATTCATTGCCCCTGGGACAAGGCTTTTGGTTATTTCTGACTCCTACACCTTAAAGTTCATTCACGGCCCCAAAATTTGTTTCTTAAGGACTCAGATGATATTAATCTCTGCAGAAGTGGAAGAAAGGACTTTTAGGAAGAGAGAATCATGTAAACAAAGGTAGAGGAGTGTTGAAATAAAGCATATGTTCAGAAAATAGAAAGTATTTCAGATAGTTTGGATGTATGCTGTACAAAGAGGAATTTTAGGCATAAAAATGAAAAGATTGTTAGTATTTGCAGAGAAATATTAATATTTACATTACTTATTCTCTTATTTGTTGTTAAGTCTTGTATTATATAATGGTTTTTATAAATGCATGAGAATCAGTATTGCCTTTATCATTAATTAGGTTGAAGGCAGTGGGTCAAGTTCTGTGCCTTAGGATCGTTATCTGAGAGATTTGCACATAGTAGCCTAGTACAAATAGTACAAACAGCAGGAGTGATTTAGAGATTAGGCTTACCCTTAAGAATATAGACTCTGGATTTGGACCACCTGCACTTGAATTCTGGCTCCAGCACTTTCTAGCTTGCTGACCTTAGGAAAGTTACCCAATACAGGCCTCAGTTTTCTCATTTCCAAAATAGGCACAGTCATAACTTTGTCACTCAGTAGTTGTGTGGATTAAATGAGTGATTCATATATTAAGCCCAGAGCCTAGTTGACAATGTCAATAAATGTTATCTATTTTTTATTACTCTTCAAAGGATAATACAGATGTTTTTAAACGTTTGAAAGGCTGACACATGAAATAGGATTAAACTTTCTATCTTTATGAGAACCTCTAGTGTTAGGACTAAGACTAATGTGTGCAAATAACAGGTAGACTGGTTTGGGATTAATATGAGAGAATTGTTTAATTATTTGGAGTTGCGTGAATCAGAATAGGTTAGATGATGATTTACATACCAAGGGAAATGTTAAGAAAAGACGGGGGATGTTTTAAAGTATATTCATGCTTAGAATGAGAAAAATTAAATAAAATCTTTAGGATGCCTTCCAACTATAGTAGTCTATTGGTTTAAACTACAAATGTATAAAAGTCGAAGCTCTGGGCCAGATGCAATGTGTTTGATTTCCTTTTTCCCATCTCTGTTTGTTCCTGTTGACAAACTCTGTTCCCAACTCCTAACATTCCAGCTGGCATGCCATCTTTCTTTATTTAACTATTTATATTTAAATTTATACGGTTAAACATATAGTTAAATAAAGACAAAATATGTATACATATTTTTCAGCAACAGGGTCTCATTTGCCCAGGCTGGACTTGAACTCCTGGGCTCAAGCAAATGCTTATGGCACACCTCCACAGTAGCTGGGACTACAGGCTGTCGCCACCATGCCTCGTGTATTTAACAATATTTATTGAGCACACACAAAAATGCCAGCTGTTGCTCTAGGTACTGTGATTAGTACCATGAACAAGAGACATCAGTTCTTGCCCTAATGGAGCTTTAAAAAATTTTAGCAGAAGGAAATGGAAAATAAAATCACAGTGAAGTAAATTCTATAACTGGATGCATGAAGAAAATAAAACAGAATAAAGGGATACTAATATCCCTAGTATGAAGGGATAGTAGACTAGGGCCTTGGGTGGTGGAGGTGGAGGAGGTGCTTTAGGTACAGTGGACAGGGAAAGCCTCTCTGAAGAGGTGACATTTTAACTGGCACATCAGTGTTAAAAAGCAGGTGGTCATGCTGGGGGAAGCACATTCTAGACAGGAGAGCTAGCAAAGGCGAAGTCCCTGTGGTAGGAAAGAGCTTGGCATGCTTGGTGGTTAGTAATAAAACTGGGTGGCCAGAGAGTGGTAGAAGAGATAAGAAGAGCATGGATCATGTAGAGCCTGTAAACCTTGTTTACATTTGCATTTCATCCTAATCGCATTCTAATGGGAAGTCACGAGACAATTTTATGATATAGTTTATGTTTTAAAAAGACTATTGTGACTTGTTTATGGGATATGGGCAGGGTGTAGCTAGAGTGGAAGCAGGAAGATGCAGTTGTCCAAGTGAGAGATAAGAGTGGCTGGGACTATATCAGGTGACTTTCTCCCTCCACCCCTCCTGGAATGGAATGTCCCCTGGATAGAATGTTCTTTTAAAAATATTTTATACTGTTTAACAAATACTGCTGTTAAAGTATCTTTATATTGTATTTTAGTTAGGTATATAGTTACCTTCCTTGTTAGATTTTGAGTTTCTTAAGCATAAGGAAAATGTCTTATCCCTCTTCTGTATACCTTACCTTTAATGTTGTAGAGATCACTGTAGCACAAAGTTATTAACTTTGTACTTAGTAAATTCCTATTAAATTAATTCACAAAAGTTACTTTTATCTGGACTGAGGGCTTTCTACAGTTATCACAATTGACACAGGTAAATTATGTAACTAATATAAGCTAGATTTTGGATGGAATTAAAAAACATACTTCTCCATACTTTACACTTATAATCAATATAGTCTGTATATAATTAAGGAAAACTCACTAAAAAGGGAAAGCCGACAATATTTTATTAGAGATAAAACACAAATCAGAAAGATTTAGGGAAATGAAATGAAGAAGTGGTTTCTCTGTTTGCTACAATAAAGGCTAAAGTAATGTTAACAAGAGACAGGAATACAGTGGCTCAAGTAAGATAGAAGTTTATTTCTCACATAACAACAGGTTACACATTCAGGCTGGTTGGTCTTTCATAGTTCTCCACCTAACTGAAGGTACTATGTACAAATCCAATTTTTTCCTATGGGGGTAAAAAGCAGAGACTAATTTTTTACCCTTAAATTCACTTTAAGTAGTCCAAATAACAGCAACTGCAGTCCAGTACAAGTACAGACTGCTAGCTGAAAATCGAAATAGTAGAGTTTTGTTGCTTGATGTTGCTTTGTCATCTCCTAGAGTCTTGTCCTCATCTGCGTGGTTGAAGCTAGGAAATTGTTACACTCATCTTCCAGTCAGTGGTAAAGGGAAAACAGAAAGTACAGAGCAAGAATTTAATTTTAAACAAGGGACATGAAAGTTGTGAGTGTTTTGCTCACTTTCCACTGGTAATTAGTCATATGGCCTCACCTGGCAGTAAGAGAGGCTGAGAAATGTAGGTTCTAGCTGGACAGTCGTAGCAAAACCCCTACTAATTTGATTTACAACTAGCAGTCTATACTTGCAGTGGACCGTAGTTACTGTTATTTGACTACTTAAAATGGAAGCTTAACACAGTGCCTTCCATCTCAAGCTATTAGAGTGCAGTGGAGTCATACACAAGTGCAACCCACCACCTGGGAGCTTAAGCTGGGGGAGAAGGCTCACTAATCTCCATTGGCAAGAGGTGAAGACAACAGGTCACTGGTAACCCAACTTGCTAAAATACCTCTAAGTTAATATTGGACCAGCACATGTCTTCCTAGCATGGTCAAGCAATATCCCTTTGGGGACTTGGAAATAGAGCCATAAACTAGTCCTAGCACTCCCAGTTCTTGATCAAGTAGCTTGATGAGAAAGAATCAGTGAAAGAATGCAGGAAACATTAAAGATATGGGAGTAAAGTCATTCCCAAAAGAGATTATTGGACCCTCAACAATGGATACCAATTTAAATGAAATGATTAAAATGGTAGAGGAAGAATTCCATATATCGATTATAAGAAAACTCAGTGGAATTGAAGAGAAAATAGAAACCCAACATAAAAAGCCACAAGAACAATAGAGGAAGTGAGTGAAAAATTCTCTAAAGAAATTGAAATATCATGAAAGGACCAAACAGAAATACTGGAAATGAAAAAAACATTTAAGGAACTACAAAACTCAGAGGAAAGCCTTCAGAATAGGATAGATCACACAGAGGGAAGAATCTCAGAGCTTGAAGATAATGCCTATGTGCTAAATAAATCAGATGAAGAAAAACAACACAGAAGCAAGAGACATGAACAAAATATACAAGAAATGTGGGATTGTGTAAAGAAACCAAATCTAACAATTTTAGGCATCCCAGAGAGAGGAAGAAAATACACAAGTGCTAGAAAATCTATTTGGTGGCGTACTGGAGGAAAATGTGCTTGGCCTACTTCATTTGTAAGGGAGAAAGAAAGACTTTCCCAGAGAATGAATTACTGATGGAATTTGTGAAGACCAGACCTGCCCTGCAGGAAGTACTCAAACCTGCATTATAAATGAAACAGTGCAATAGACACCCACCAAAGTAGAATCACTCAAGAGTTAAAGTTCAGAACCTGGATTCCACAATGGCTCAAGAGCTAAAACAAAACAATAAGAATTTATCCAACAATATGAACAGAAATGTACTCCAGATATCAATTCTCTCAATAAATTGAGAGTGGCTTGAATTGTCCTCTGAAGAGACATAGACTGGCTGAGTGGATAAAAACTGATAAGCCAAGTATCTGCTATCTCCAAGAAACACATCTAACTCACAAAGATGCTATCAGAATCAAGGTCAAGGGTTGGAAACAAAGCTCCAGGCAAATGGGAGCCAAAAGAAGGTGGGGGTAGCTATACTTATTTCAGACAGCATAAATTTTAAAATAGCAAAAGTAAAGAAAGACAAAGATGGTCACTATACAATGGTGAAAGGAAAAATCCAACCAGAAGCAGACTTAACAATTCTTAAAATTTATGCACCCAATATAGGAGCACCCAGATACATAAAGCAAATGTTGTTTGATCTAAATAGCATGATAAACAGTAATGCCATAGTAGCTGGGGATTTCGGCACCCTACTGATCTAACTGGACAGATCCTCCAAGCAGAAAATAAGTAAAGAAATAATGGATTTAAACAGAGCCTTAGAACAAATGGCTCTAACAGACATATACAGTATATTCCACTCAAATAAAGCTGAATACACATTCTTCTCATCAGCTCATGGAACTTTCTCCAAAATCGATCACACCCTAGGCTACAAATCAGACCTCAACAAATTTTAAAAAGTAGAAATTAAAGCATGTATCTTCTCAGACCACGATGGTTTAAAATTAGAGATCAATGCCAATAGAAACACTCACGATTTCACAAAGTCATGAAAATTAAACAATCTGTTGCTGAATGACTACTGGGTCAAGGAGGAGATCCAAATGGAAATCAAAAGATTCTTTGACCTAAATGATAATGGGGACACAAGTTATCAAAATCTGTGGGATACAGCAAAAGAATTCCTGAGAGGAAAACTAATAGCATTAAATGCTCACATCCAAAAGACAGAAAGCTCAAAAATCAACAAACTAACAAACAACCTCAAGGAACTGGAAAAGGAAGAGCAAATTAATTCTAAACCTAGCAGAATAAAAGAAATAACTAAGATGAGAACAGAACTGAATGAAATGGAGAATAAAAGAACTATACAGAAGATTGATAAAACCAAAAGTCGGGTTTTCAAAAAAATAAACAAAATTGACAGCTGTTTCTAGATTGACAAGAACTAGAAAGGAAAAGACTTTAATAAACTCAATCAGAAATGAAAAAAGAGAGGTCACCACAGACATCATGGAAATACCAAACATTATCTTTGACTAGTATAAAAATCTATATGCCTGAAAACTATAACATGTGGACAAAGTGGACAAATTCTTGGAAACATACAACCTCCCCAAGCTGAGTCAGGAGGAAATGGATTTCCCGAACAGACTGATATGAAGCACAGAAATTTGAGCAGCAATTAAAAACCTTCTAACAAGGAAAAGTCCAAGACCAGATAGGTTTACACCTGAATTTTACCAAAGCTACAAAGAGGAACTCATACCTATGCTGTAGAAATTATTCCACAACATTTTGAAATATGGTATCCTCCCCAACTCATTCTACCAAGCCAATATCATCTTGATACTAAACCCAGAAAGGAACACAACAAAAAAACTACAGACCAACATCCCTCCTGAATGTAAATGTAAAAATCCTCAACAAAATCTTAGCAAATCGAATCCAACAGTACATGAAAAAAAAAATGCATCATGACCATGTGGGCTTTATTGCAGAGATGCAAGTCTGGTTCATCATACACAAATCTATAAATATAATTTATCACATAAGTAAAAGCAAGAACAAAGACCATATTATTCTCTCAATAGATGCAGAAAAAGCATTTGACAAAATCCAGCACACTTTTTATGATAAAAACTCTTAACAAAAAAGGCACAGATGGGATATTCCTTAAAATTATTAAGGCCATATATGATAAACCCACAATGAATATCATATTGGCTGGTGAAAAATTGAAAGCATTCCCACTTAGAACAAGAGACTGGCAAGGTTGCCCACTATCTCCATTTTTATTTAACATAGTGCTGGAAGTCCTTGCCAGAGCGATCAGACAAGAGAGGGGAATTAAGGGTGTCTGAATGGGGGCAAAAGAGGTCAAACTCTCACTCTTTGCAGATGATAGGCTATTATATCTAGAAAATCCCAAAGATTCACCAAAAGACTCCTGGAATTGATAAACGAATTCAGTAAAGTCTCAGTGTACAAAATTAACACACATAAATCAGTGGCATTCATATACACCAATAACAGTCAAGGCAAAAATCAAATCAAAGACGCAACAGCTTTCACAATAGCATCAAAGAAAATTAGATATCTAGGAATATGTTTAACTAAGGAGGTGAGTGACATGTATAGGGAGAACTATGAAACGCTGAGAAAAGAAATTGTAGAAGATGTAAACAGATGAGAAAATACCACGCTTCTGGATTGCCAGAATCACTATTGTTAAAATGTCCATGTTACCTAAAGTGATCTACAGAATTAATGCAATCCCTATCGAAATAATACCATCATTCTTTACAGATTTAGGAGGAATAATTCTATGCTTCATCTGGAACCAGAGAAGACCTTGTATAGCCAAAACAATTTTAAGCAAAAAGAACAAACTGGGAGGCATCAGTCTGCCAGACTTGAAACTTTACTCAAGGCCATAGTAACCAAAACATCACGGCACTGGCACAAGAACAGAGATATAGACCTTTGGAATAGGATGGAAATCCCAGATATAAAACCATTCTCATATTGTCATTGAATCTTCGACAAAGCACACAAAAATATACATTGGGGAAAAGAATCTCCATTCAATAAATGGTTCTGGGAAAACTGGATAACTACATGCAGAAGACTGAATCTGGCCCCCACCTCTCACCTCTCACAAAAATCAACTCAAAATGGATAACCGACTTAAACCTAAGGCATGAAATCTTAAGAATTGTGGAACAGAATGTTGGGAAAACTCTTGTAAACATTAGCCTAGGCAAAGAATTTATGAAGAGGACCCCCAAAGCAATCACAGCAGCAACAAATGTAAAGAAATGGGACCTGATCAAATTGAAATGCTTCTGCACAGCCAAGGAAACTATCATTAGAGTGAATAGACAACTTATGGAATGGGAGAAAATATTTGCTTTCTATGCATCTGATATAGGGCTGATAAAAAGAACCTATATAGAACTTAATAAAATCATCAAGAAAAAATCAAACACACCATCAATTAATGGGCAAAGGACAGGAACAGAAACTTTTCAAAAGGAGACAGAACAATGGCCAGCAAACATATAAAAAAGTCCTCAATATCTGTAATCATTAGGGAAATGCAAATCAAAACCACAATCAGATATAACCTAATTGCAGTGAGAATAATGGCCTTTATCAAAAAGTCCCAAAAGAACAAGTGCTGGTGTGGATCTGGATGGACAGGAACACTGTTACACTGCTGGTGGGACTGCAAATTACTACAACCCTTGTGGAAAATACTTTGGAGATACCTCAAAGAACTGAAAATAGAAATACCACTTGACCCAGCAATCCCACTACTAGGCATCTATCCAAAGGAAAAAAAGGCATTCTATAATAAAGACATCTGCACTCGAATGTTTACGGCAGCACAATTCACAATTGCAAAGATGTGGAATCAACCCAAGTGCCCACCAATACATAAGTGGATTAATAAAATGTCGTATATGTATACCATGGAATACTACACAGCTGCAAAAAACAATGGTATCTAGCACCTCTTATATTATTCTGGATATAGCGTGAGGCCATCATTCAAAGTAAGGTATCGCAAGAATGGAAAACTAACTACCATATGTACTCACCATCAAATTGGTACTAACTGATCAACACTAAGGTGCTCATATGGTAGTAATATTAATTGGGTGCTGGTCAGGTGGGCTGGGTGGGGGTGGGTAAACTCACAACTAATGGAGACGGAGTGCACTGTATGTGGGAAGGGCACCCTTGTAGCCCTGGCTTGGGCGAGGCAAAGGCATTACATGTAACCAATATATTTGTACCAATAATACTCTGAAATAAAAAAATAGATGTTTTTTCACTGTGTTCTGTCTGGGATCCTCCAACATCCTATTTGATTTTCTATTTTTTAATTTTTATTTTTTCAGAAAAAGTCTTCCTTTGTCTTCCAGGCTAGAGTGCAGTGGCGTGATCATAGCTCACTGCAACCTCAAATTCCTGGGCTCAAGCGATTCTCCTGCCTCAGCCTCCCAAATTGCTTAGGTTAGAGATGTGAGCCAATGTGCCCGGCCCCTAGTTGATTTTTTAAAACTCATCTTCATTAAAATTCAGACTTTGTTATATACAGTTTTATGGGTTTTGAGATGTGCGTAGGTATGTATCCATTACCCAAGGTGATAGAATAGTCTAAAATTCTCTTGTGCATCATTTTGTTGTCAACCATTTCCCTCTTCCCCAACCTGTGGCAACCACTGTTCTGTTTTCTGTCTTTATAGTTTTGCCTTATCCATAATGTCATCGAAATGGAATCATACAATATATAGTCTTTTGGATCTGTCTTTTTTTGCTTAGCAAAATGCATTTATAATTCATTCACATTCTTGCCTGTATCAGTAGCTTATTCCTTTTTATTGATGAACAGTATTCCTTTGTATGTATTCACCTATTAAAGTAAATCTTGGTTGCTTTCAAGTTTGGACAATTACAAATAAAGCTGCCAAAACATTTTATATAGATCTTTTACATAAACATGATTTTCTATTAGGTCACCACTAATCTACTTTCTGTCTCTATAGAATTGCCTATTCTGGCTGGACCTTTCATATAAATGGAATTATGTAATGCCTGGCCTTTTGTGTCTAGTTTCTTTCACTTACCATTATGTTTTCAAGGTTCATTCATATTGTAACATGTATTAGTACTTCATTTTTTTTATGGCTGAACAATATTCTCTTATGTATATCACATTTTGTGTATCCATTTATCAGGTGATGAACATTTGGGCTGTTTCGAGTATTAGTCTATTATGAATAATGCTGCTATGAACATTCATGTATAAGTTTTTGTGTGAACATACGTTTTCAGTTCTCTTGAGCATATACCTAGGAGTGGGATTGCTGGTGTCATAATAAGTCTATACTTTATGAGAAACTACCAAACTGTTTTCCAAATTATCATTTTGAGCACTGTTTTTATATTCTATCCTGGGTCCACAAAATGCAACAATAGCTCTCATTTGCCAGAATGATTGTGAAATACACATATTTATTTAGTGCTGACTATGTGCTGGGTACTGTTGTAAACAGCTGATTGACAATTTTGATCCTTACATTAATCCTATGAGATAAGTACTCTTATTATCCCTATTTTACAGATAAGGAAACTAAAGAAACTAAAGCAGGGAAGGTTAAGCAAGTTTTTCAAAGTCATAAGCTTGTAAATGGTAAGCTGGGCTTTAGAATCTGGGTAATCTGCCTCCAGAGTCCATTTTCTTATCTAGTACTTCTGCTGTGTCTAGGCAGTGAATGTGTGAAGACCTAGCATGGGTGCTGGAATACAGTAGGTGCTCTAACGTGTTAGGAGGTTTCAGACTGGCTCTTTCTCTTTCCCTTTCAGTGTGACTTCTGATGGTTGGTTCTCTCCACTCCCTTCCTTCCTCCTAAACTGGAGGGTAAATCTCAGGTGGAGCAGCTGATCACCAGCAGGTGGCAACAGAGAACTGTCCAGACGGGAACTAAGAGCTCTTTATAACAGTATGAAGAATTAGATACTTTGTGAAAAAGAAAATGGGTGTAGAACTCAGGGAACTGTTTCTCATTTCTGAATAACTAAGTGCACAGGAAAGGATGTAAAATCCTTAGGGCTTAATTGATGCTGAAATTCCTTGGGAACATTTGTTGACATCGGTGCAATATTAAAAGCAACTGGTGATAGTTGACATCCTTATTATGTTTATAAACTCTGGGGCAAAGAGTTTATTATTAGATGACAACAGTGGGATTTTTCATAGATATCTTTTTTTCAGAATGAGGGAGTCCTTTTCTAGTTTTCTGGGAGTTTGTATCAAGAAGGGTCTTAAATTTTATCAAATGCTTTTTCTATATCTATTGAGAAAATCACTTGATGTTTCTCTTTTATTTTGTTAATGTGGTGAATTACATTGGTTTTTGGATGTAAAACCAATCTTGCATTCCTGGAATAAACACTGTTTTGTCATTATTGTCATTTTTTCCATATTGATGATTTTACTTTGCTTTTTTTATTTAGGATTACTGCATGTATGTGTATGAGATGTATTCGCTTATATTTTGTTTTCCTGATAATTTCTTTATACATTTTAGTGAAATTATACTAGCATTATTAGATGATTTGGGAAATGATCCTTCTTTCTTTTTTTTCTGAAAAAGTTTTTGTTAGTTTGATTATATTTCTTCATTCTTGAAGTTTCCTTTGTGGGAGGGCTTTAAATTACACATATAAGTTTTTTTTTAAATCAGATATAGAACTATTGAGAGTTTCAATTTCCTCTTGTATAAATTTTGGTACTTCTCTTTTCTAAGAAATTTGTCCATTTTATCAAAGTTGTCAAAATTATTAGCACAAAATATTCATCATGTCTTCTTATCTTTTAATATGTATAGGATCTCTAGTGGTATGCCCTCTTTTTATTGCTGATATTGGTAATCTGTGTTTTTTCTCTTTTTACCTTGCTCAGTCTTGCTAGGGGCTTGTGAATCATATTAACCTTCTCAAAAATCCAACTTTTGGCTTTGTTGATTTTTTTTCTCTATTTCATTAATTTCTACTCTTTATTATTTTCTTTTTTCTCCTTTCTTTGGATTTAATGTGTGTTCTTTTTTCTACCTTTTTTAGATGGAAGCTGAAGTAATTGATTTTCAATCTTTCATTGTTTCTAATATATATTTAAAGGTGTAATTTTCTATAATCATTTTTGACTGCAGCCCACATTTGATAAGATTTTCCATTTTCATTATGATTGCTGCTATTGCATCTTCTTCTTCTTCTTCTTCTTCTTCTTTTTAAAAACAGTCTGTCTTCATGTCTTTTGCACACTTTTTATTAGGATTGTTTGATTTTTTCTTGTTGAGTTTACTGAGTTCTATATAGATCTTAGTTATCAGCCCTTTATCAGATGTATAGCATGCGAATATTTTCTCCCATTCTGTAGGTTGTCTATTTGCTCTTGTGATAGTTTCCTTGGCTGTGCAGAAGCTTTTTAATTTGACCAGGTCCCATTTATTTATTTTTGTTGTTGCTGTGATTGTCTTTGGGGTCTTCTTCATAAATTCTTTGCCTATTCCAATGTCAAGAAGAGTTTTTCCATTTTCATCTAAAATTTTTACATTTTCATGCCTTAGGTTTAAGTCTGTTATCCACCTTGAGTTGATTTTTGTGAGAGGTGATAGGTGCAGATCCTGTTTCAGTCTTCCACATGTGGCTATGCAATTTTCCCAGCACCATTTATTGAATAAGGATTCTTTTTCCTAGTGTATGTTTTTGTCTGCTATGTCAAAGATTAGATGGCTATATGAGGATGCATTTTACCTGGGTTCTCAGATCTGTTCCATTGGTCCATGTCTCTGTGCTTGCGCTAGTACCATGCTTTTTAGTTACTACAGATTTGTAGTATAGCTTAAAGTCTGGTAAATTGATACCTCCCAATTTGTTCCTTTTGCTTAAGATTGCTTTTGTTACATGGGATCTTCTCTAGTTCCATACAAAGTGTAGAATTATTTTTTCTAGATCTGCAAAAAACGATGTTGGTAATTTTAACAGGGATTGCAATGAATCTGTAGATTATTTTGGGTAGCACAGCGATTTCAACAATGTTGATTCTGGTCACCCTTGATCATGGTGTGGTTTTTCACCTGTTTATGTACTCTGCTATTTCCTTCCTTAGTGTTTCGTAGTCTCCCAAGGAACAGGAAATTGTGAGCATCTGGGACTTATAAAGGCAGACTATGAACAGCTGGATGGCCCACAGATTGAGGAGGGATAAGGAGGGGCCAGGGAAATTCAATGGTGGAGGGTGAAATATTTGATCACTCTTGGGAAGCAGCTGAGCTCAGTACCACCTGAGCTGAAGCCAGACCTGTAGAACAGCTCCCCGGCCTGGTGTATGCAACATTGCCTTTCAGTTTCTCTAGGGTTCTGTGGAGTTGCCATTGCATTCATTAGTCCTGCCCTGGGCCAAGCCTTCCATCAGGAGGCTGAAGGACAAATAGCCTTGGTGATCCAGCCCTGCCCTGGCTCCAACTCTTCTTTTGTAATCCTCATCCTTGGCCCCTGGATGTTGCACTTTCTCCAGAAATCCAGTTATCAGTGATCGAGAAGCAGATCTCCAGGCAAGCTGGTCTTCCTCAGTGAGGATTTGGCCATCTCACTGGAACTGTGTGTCCTCGAACTGCCACTTTACAAGCGTATCCAGTTTTAAAATTCTTACCATCCATCCTGGGTTTTCAGTAACTTCCTCTTTCTGGATACAATGACCAAGAGTTCTCATTTGCAGAAGGGAGAAAAGTGACACAACTTGTACCCAGGGATTGCTCGGCTCTTCCAGGCCTTTTTACTTCTTACTTCCTCAGTTGCTTTGTTCACCTGGGAGAATCCTGCACATTTTTAGATACTCAATATGGTATTTTCCCCAGAAACATTTTCTGTCTGGATTACATTAGACCACAGACTTCTGTGGCTACTCCAAGGATAGCATTTATCACATTGCATTCTAATTGCCTCCTTCCTTCCTGCCGCAAATACTTACTGAGCATCAGCTCTCCTTAGTGCTGCGTTAAGTGTTATGAGGGAGAGCAACAAGGATGTAGTCCTTGTGTGAATGTCTAAGAGGGAGTACGCGTTAATCAAATAATGAATGTATAAACTGAAACAGAAAGGGTGAGCTGGAAGGAAGGTACTTCTGCCATTTGAAATCTAATAAGAAAGAAACATAACCTAGATCGGGGCAGCAGTCCTGGAAGGCTTCCCTAAGGAAAAAAATGCTTAGCTGAGATCTGAAAGATGAGTAAGTTAACTGGGACTGGAGAAGATAAGGGGACTCCAGACCAGGGAAATATCATGTAGAAAAGCCCTGTGGCAGGAAGAACTTGAGGATGTGACTCATTAAATGAATGCCAGTGTAAGTGGAGCTCAAAGTGGAGAACATGATAAGAATGAGGCTGGAATAATAGTCAGGTGCCACATCATATGTAGCTTTGCAGACTACATTAAAGGTTTTATACAGGAACTGACACCTTGTTGGCTACTTTTGTGAAGGCAAGAAACCACTCCTACAAACCTCCTAGATCTAGAGATGAGCCAAGCTCTCCAGGAAGTCTCTAAAGCACCCCTCTTTATGGAAATAATTAATCTTGTCATTGTCCTGGAAAGTCTGAGTAGGAGAGATGAGGCCCAGATTTATAGTATTTGGCTTAAGGCCCTGCCAGACAAAAGGGCAAGACATGTGTTAGCACTACTCATCACCTACACGCAGCAGTGGCCACAGGAATATCCAGAAAAGTTTCACTGAGAGCAGAGATATCTGAGGATCCAAATAATTGACGAGCCTTATCTCTCACCTCCATATATATTCTTGAGAATAAATAGATAACTGTCTAGGAGGGATTCAGCTAATGATAGGACTCATTGAAGTCAATTCCAACTCTAGCCCGGGTCACAGAGCGAGACCCTGTCTCAAAAAAAAAAAATAAATAAAATTGCTTTCCCAATATTATCTGAGTACCACTAAAGAAATAACTTGGTTTTGAGGGGAGGTGCAGGTATTAGCTTTCCTTCCATTAATTTCTTTGGATTTTAAGAAAAAGAATTGTTCAAAGTAATTTCAGAATTATTACATTAATTGACAAGTTGAAGTTATCTGTTTAAATGTAATGTCTGTATTATTAAAATTTACAAAGTAAAAATTTGCATGAAATGCCAAAAAAAGGAAAAAAGAAAAAAGAACAGTTTAGTAGTTTACAAGAGCAGACTCTGGAGCCACATAACCTAGGATCAGCTTTGCATCTTAGGATGAATCTAACAGCTGTAAGGCTTTTGCCAACCATTTAATCTCTCCATGTCTTAGTTTCTTCATCAACAAAATGATAGTATGATAGCCTCTTATGATAGAATCTACAATATATAGTTGTTGTAAAGATTAAAAGAGTGAATATTCATAAAGCACTTATTACAGTGTCTAGCATATGATAAGCACTCAAAAATCTCAACTGCTATTTTTAATTTCTACATTTGGAAATGTATTGTTTGTATGAATAAATCAAAGGAGCAAAACCATAAGATAATCTTGTTAGATGCCGAAAGGTATTTTGATAAAATTTGATATCCATCTATGATTTAAAAAAAATTCATAGTACACAATGAGAAGAAAGATACTGTCTGAAAATGATAAAGAATCTCCTCCTGAATTTATCAGCCTTCATATTTAAGGATGATTCTATCACCATGGTTATCTTGACATTGTTCAAGAAGTTCTAGTTGTTGCGATAAGAGCAAAAAAGGAAAGATTTACTACTATTTGTAGATAATACAAGTGTGTATCTGGGAAACCCAATACCGATCAAAATCCAAGTAGGATTTTTAAAAATTGATAATTATTTTAACTTCCTTCCAGAAAAATAAATGTATAAAAATTGTCAGGAGCATTTATAAGAAAGGGAGTGTGAGAGTACCTTTGTCCTGCTAGATATTAATCTAAGTTGTTGGTGCACAGATATATTAGTGGAAGGGAAAACAAGAAGGCCAGAAGATCAGCATATGATAAGCATGGTGTTTCAAATCAACTGGAGACATGTTGGTTTATTTTAATAAATGATATTGGGACAAGCAGACATAATCTAATAATTAATAAAATTTATCATCCCTTCATGGGTGTAACCACTACACAATTTCTGAGATGCATCACATTGTCAGGGAGTATCTGCACAGTCAGTTGGGAACCATTTACTGAGAGGTGATTTGGAAGCTTATGGTTTATTGAGAATGGTGCATTAATCCTCTAACAGCAGTTTTTCATTAATTCTTTTACATAATTTGAGGCTGTATTGTTGGGTGCTTGTGTGTTCATGATAAAAATCTCTTCTTGCTCTATTGTTTCTTTTTCTGGTATATAATATGTTTACTATTTTTTATAAGGCATTTTTTGCCTTGAATCCTATTTTGGCCATATATTAAGAAGTTGTCCTAACTTATTTTTGTTCATATTTGTTTTATATATCTTTCACTACACTTTAATTTTAATCCATTTTGAATCTTTTTGTCCTAAAAGTTTCTTTTGTGGAAGAAACATTGCTGGATCACTGAAAATACAATCTGATAGTCTTGGTCTTTTAATTGGTGACTTTAACTAATTTAAAATTATTTTAAAGCTATATAAGTTTTTATCACTGCCGTCATTTTTCACGTGGTGCATTCACTGTACATTTTTGGGGTCTTCTTTGCTACTTTGCATTGAATGGACCAGATTCTCTTTGGCTAGTTTAAAAGTTATTCATTGTTTTTTATTTTTATGTAGGTTTTCTTAATGTAAAAAGCCATACACCTATGTTCATTTATTCCTATTAAATATGAATATAACAAACATCCATATATACCAACTACCCAGTTAGAGAATAAAACCTTAGGAAAGAAAACCTCGGTGGAATCTGCCTGCATATCCCTCTTCATGACGCTTCCTTTCCATCCCCTTAAAGTTAATCACTCTTTTGAATGTGATCCTTATAATCCCTATACATGGCTTTATATTTTTACTACATATATGTATCCTTAAATTATGTATGGTATTGTTATGCATGCTTTAAACTCAAAACAAATGGTATCATCTGGTATGCATCCTTTGCAACTTGCTTTATTTTGCACTCAACATTATGTGTGACATTTATTCAAAGTTGATACATATATTTATATTCAGTTCTGTGTAATATATTATGCATATCCATTATATGAATAAACCACAATTAGTTTCTCTAAGGTATGTATTATTCAGTTTCAGCCACAGAAGGCTGGAACAGGGACAAAATGAACATCCTTTAAGATGGTTTTAAGACCACAAAGCGGAAATGATCACCAAACAATTTGTAAAAAGAAACAAGCAAATTTGACAAATTGGACATTCAGCAAATTGACCTAGAGCCCAATAAGAGGAAAAACAAGCTGTGGTAGCAAAAACAATTCTATCTACTCACACCCCCTGTATTAGTCTGCTCAGGCTGCCATAACAAAATACTACAGGCTGAGTGGCTTCAATAACAGAAATTAATTTTCTCACAGTTCTGGAGATTGGAAGTTCAAAATCAAGGTGCCATCAAGATTGGTGTCTAGTGTGATTTCTCTTTGTGTCTTGCAGATGGCTGCCTTCTCACCGTGTCCACACCTGGCCTCTTCTCTGTTTGCATGCACATGGAGAGAGAGAGCAGGTGCTCTTGTGTCTGTTTCTTAAAAGAACACCAGTCTCAAAAGAATACCACTCCTATGAGACTGGGCCCTAACCTTATGACCTCTTTTACCTCCCTAAGGGCTCTGTCTCCAAATACAGTCACATTGGGAGTTAGAGCTTCAACATCTAAATGTTGGGAGGATACCATTCAATCCATAACACCCCCAAATTGTATGACTCACTTAACCATTGCCACAACAAGACTACGTGTAAGCGACCTCAATTTCAGTGGCTTACAGTAACTAATATTTATTTTTCTTGCACATGGGTTTTGTGGGTTAGTTTGGATGAAATTGATCTCAGCCAGTGTTGGCTAGGTATGGATCCAGGTAATTAGGATGAGATGAGGTCATGAAGGTGGAGCTTCCATGACAGGACTGATGAGTATAGGAAGAGGAAGAGAGACCAGAGCTGAAATACATGCTCTTGCCTTCTCAATATGCGATGTCCTCAGCCATGTTATCATGTAGCAAGAAAGCCCTCACCAGATGCCAGTACCATGCTCTTGGACTTCTCAGTCCCCAGAACTATAAGAAATACATTTCTTTTCCTTATAAATTACCCAGTCTGTGGTATTTTGTAATAGCAATGCAACATAGACTAAGGCAGATACCTGGGGCATATTCTTTTCATGACAGTGGCAGAAGCACAAGAGTCCCAAACCCAACCATGTAACATATTTCAAGCCTCCACTTGCACATGTCTCTCAATGTCCCATTAGCCAAAACATGGCTGAGCCAAGAGTCAAGCAGTGGAGAAGTCAACTTCACCCACCCATGAAGCCATGACAATGGTAAGAGCATATAATACTGCTATAGTACAGTGAAGAATTGGGAGCAATGATTCCATCAGTCACAGCTTATATACTGAGGCTCAGATTGTTTGAGCCTTAATTAGCATCAAAAGACATAACTTTTCTGCAATGGCCTATGGAGTAGTAAGGTTGATGCTGCAACCACACCAAAATCATTGTTTCTCCATGTTGTGCTTTGATTTCCTTATGAACTTCTTAGATCTATTCTTAGGTTCTTGATACAGTGAACCCTATGCTTTGTTTGAGTGTTCAAATTAATCACGCTTTTTCACTCCACGAGTTCTGGGTTATTTTAGAACTATCCACAGGGTCCTGGTATGAATTCAATACAGTACTAGCTTTATTGCTGGTGAAGATTCCCTGGATCCAAGACTAAAACTGTCTTCCTGCTATTTCTCCTCCTAATTTGAATTTACCTACCTCATCATAGTTGTCACACCTAGAGAGTACCCTGCCTGTCTGCTTTGTTTTTTGCATGGGAAAAGAAAGAAGAAGAGGTGGTCACAATTAATCACGTGGAGGAGAAAGGTGGAGTTAGAAGTGTGTCCAAACCGAAGAAATAGTCTGAGAGAAAGCCTTGAGTTATTGACAACCTAGTAGCTATCGAAGTCTTCAGGCAGTTGAGGATTCACTATCCAGGTGCTGTAATTGCTGAGGATTAAGGCCCTTGGACAATTTAGCCTAAAAAAATCAGGGCCAGAGGGAACCTGAGAGCTGACCACAAACATAAAGGGAGGAAGACAACTTCATTAATTCACTCATTCATTCAACAAATATTTATTGAATGCTACCTTGTGCCAGGCACACTGTTCTGCAGGTTGGCAATTAACAAAATAGCCCTATCCCTGCCTGTGTGATCCTTGCATTTATGGCTGCAGGGGTACAAACAGCAAACAGGCAAGCAAAATACATAGGATGGTAGGAGGTAATAATTAAGTGAGGAGTAAGGAGAAGAAAATTAAGCAAAGAAGAGGGATAAGGTATGTTGGTGGGGTGCAATGATGGAAAGGATGGCCAGTCTATCTTCACATTTCAGTAAAGATGCAGAGGAGATGGGGGCCATGGGATAAGTGTTCTTCACAGAGGTACTAGGATACGCAAAGACTCACAGTGGTTGAATGCAGGAGACAGAAGTCGAGGAATAGTACAAAGGGCATTGTGTGGGATTATGAGAAGTAGATGAGGCCAGGTAGGTAATGAGGTTGGTGGTGAGAGGAGAGGAAGGGAAGATCAGCTTGGTACTTGTATGCCATTGTAATGTTTTAGGTGTCTGCTCAGTGAGACAAGGAGTCATTGCAGTGTTTTGAACATTGAAGAGATTTGGTCTGATCTGTTTAACACCTTTTACAGTGATGGTGGAGCTATTGTGTTGAGTGCAGATTGAAGGGGAGAAAGGGACATACTTCCGTGTGATCCTGAGAAAATAATTAGAGTCAGTGAGTAGAAGGGGCTGAGTTTTCTAAATAACTAGCTAACTCCCTAATTAATCTAATTAAATGACTGTCTACCAGTGAAACTGGCTTCCCAGTCACTTGGGAGTTACACTCAGCAGCTTGTCACTGGCGGTCTCAGAGGATGCTGGGGATGTTGATGCTGGGAAATTCCTACATTGAAAAGGACATCAGACCATATGACATTCCAGCTTCCTTCCAGTACTGAGGGTCTATGGTTCCACAGCATGTATTATCTCCATCTCCTTCAACTAGAATGTGAGCTCCTTGAGTGCAGGGAGTTTTGTCCACTCTGTTCTGTTCACTGCTGTATTCCCAGTGCCTAGAATAGGTCCTAGCATATAGTAGGCACTCAGTAAGTATTAACATTTGTTAAGTGTACGAATGTGTCTGTTGAACTTATTGCTGGACCTGGAGCAAGACAATTCTGTGTACCTCACAGAATACACCAGTTGGATTGGATGGAACAGATGACCTTCTAGGTTGGCTGGTCTGTGATCCTCACTTAAAGCTCTGAGCCATCATTTCTAAAGGGCTTTTCAGACCAAGGGGTGCAGGGAGGGGCTTTCATGGGGGTGAAAGGCAGGGTTGGGGATGGGTAAACCTAAGTCCAGGAGAAGTTCATGGATAACCTCTGGAGCTGGGGACCAGAGTAATCTGAAAATAAATGTGAATTGTCTTTGACATTCACAAAGCTCTATCTTCAATGAGGGATGTTTCACTAGAGACTGAGGGTACAAGACACTGAGAATTTATCCCAAATGTGTTACCTTTGCTAGAAATGAGTTAACCTGGTCAGCAAAGCGCTTTTGGGCCCCTGAAGCTCTCCTGGGAAAAACAGCAAGATAGCAGCAGAGATTCCATTTAAGGGTATCAAAAATACATTTTTAATTTTGATGAAGTTCACAAACGACAACATTGACATTTCTTTAGACAGATAGTTCCAACAAGGCATAGCATTACTGTGTGTCCCCAGATGCCCAAGAGACAGTGATTTCATGTTCCCCTGAGGTTTCAGAGAGCTGCCAATGTTAACGGGATGGCTGACAGGGCCCAGATTTGCTACCAGATATGCCAATGAGACACCCTGTCATATTTATTGGATATAGAATGAAATATGGAAAAAATGCACAATAGGTAACTGCAATGAGCTTACTCTGCATTTAGCTTTAGGTCTTTTGCAAACAAAGAAGATAGTTTTCAATACCAAGAAGGATGCTAATTATGTATGTCTTCCATGAAGCCTCTCCTATAAATTGCTTTCATTATACATTAAAAGATGTAGAGTTTGGCTTCATTGCGACCTAGAAGGAAAAGAAAACAGCAGCTAGAGTTTAGATACTGATTAATTGTCAGACTCTTGATATCTATCATCTCATTTGCTCTTTATATTAATGCTAGGAGGTGGGTACTTTCGTAGCTCTCATTTTACAGATGGGGATACTGAGGCTCAGAGAGAGTTAAGTGACTGGTCCATAGTCATATAGCTAGTAGAGGGCAAACAGTTTTTGAACTCAAGTCTATGCTTAATTCAGGGGTACACAACATTGTAATGTATACTCTAAAAGGTTACCGTCATTATCTTTCAAACTCAAGTGCTAGAATAATCACAATTACGATGGTAAAGAACAGTGTTTGAAATAAACGGCATGTATATTTCTTGGTCTAATGATGTCAGTGTGACAAGGAGAGACTGGAAAAACAGAGAGAATCCAAACTTTCGGGTTTCAGCTATTGGATCTCAGTGTCCTTTATCTAGATACTGGTGTGGGTACTTTCCCCCATGGATTTTTGTCAACCATATGGGCCCAATGGTGCTCAGCGCATAAACTGCAGCCATGCACTACCCTGTCATCCATGCTCCCATCCCATAGTATAAGTTTGTTCATCTTCTTAGATGAAGAAGGCCTGCTCAGGCCTGAAGGTCCCTGCGACGCCTGCCAAAGGCTTTAGAACCCACATTGGTGGGCATGATGTTGCTCTTCACCACACCCCCTGATCTGCTCATCAAGGCTGCCAGCCGATGAGTCACACAGGTGGCAGTGTCGCACGCTCTCTTCTGGGTAGTGATGCTGATTTTCAGGATGAAGAAATAATAGAAGATCTGTCAATGAGAGACTAGGGGAGAAACCTGACCCATGGGACCGTCGTGGTAAAGTTGAGGCTCTGAGAGGTACCAGTTAACCTTAAGTGTTTCTCCCAAACACAATTATCAGAGCAGAAAATCACAAGGCCATTAGGGAAAATGCTAGGATCGCTCCTTATAGACATTCCCAGGGGCATGAGAAAACCCCAAGGTGACTCTGGGTGACTGGCCATGGAATGAAGAGCTGTAGTGTCCGATATTTCCTGTATAAATAGACTAAAAATTAGCAAAGGTTTTTCACACCAGAGTGAATTATGGCAGCATGCAGAACCCCATTCACAAGAACTATAGAATCCATATCCCAGTCATAGGCAGCAGATACCCCCTCTTAGGGAAATAAAGTTCCTCAGTCTTACCTGGAAGAGGAATAGAGTGGAGTCTGCAGCATGCAGTCCCAGATGTGCTTACCTGATAGTTAGGATCCCTGTTCTTACTGCTTGAGCTTGGTGACAGGGACCATCCACCATACCCTGTGTCCTGCTACCCTAAGGTTAAGGCTACTTCTAAGTACAGGTCCTAGACACCATGAATCCTGGGTCATGGGCTAGAGCAATGACCACCACAACTCGGGTCCTTTTAGAATAATAGCTTTATTCCCCAAATGAACAGCACATTCAGAAGTAGGATGAAGAAGCTACGCTATGAAATCCTCAGGGGGCTTAGGGCTGCCCTTGCTCTCTGATCTCTTCTGGGTGGTTCTCTCCCAGCCTGTGAGTCCTGCTCTTTCTCTTCCCACCTGAGTTTCTAGATATCCTCTGTCATGAGGAAAGCCACTGATAAAAGCCCTAAGAGCAACCAGAGAGGAACCATATGCATCAAGGTCGAGGAAGGAAGGCAGAAAGGAAGTTAGAAAGGAGGGTGAGGAGTTTAGTTGGGATCTAGGGGCAGGCCGACATGAGGGTGGTGGTCTCTCTCCAAGTGAATGGCCATATTCCTTTTCTTTCCAGGTGATCCAGAGCCAGTATCAGTTTGGTTGGAGTTTTTTAACTTGTGGAGGTCCTGTATGAACTTGTCCACTATGCAAGTACTCAGATTACCGCACCCCCTGGTTCTGGCACTGTCCACGCTGCAGAGAAA
Organism: Indri indri; assembly: GCA_004363605.1. Classification (NCBI taxonomy): domain Eukaryota; kingdom Metazoa; phylum Chordata; class Mammalia; order Primates; family Indriidae; genus Indri; species Indri indri. The sequence continues at coordinate 153,789 of RJWJ010000789.1, read as the reverse complement.
AGACATGCCAGACATTACCATGCACCAGGGGTTACCCCATGGATAGTCACTCAGAAGATTGGAGCAGGCTGGCGGGGGCAGCTCACACATCATCCATCAGGAGAGCTCAGAGGTTCAGTGGGCTAGGGCAGTGTGGGGAAGGGCTGGGTGGGGATGGATGACATTTTCTGGCATTCCACATGCAATGGCATTCCACATGGCATTCCTATATGCTCAGCAGAGGGTTTTTTCGGGGTGGATGCTGGTGCAACATATGCCTCTGCCCAGGCAGGGCTGGGGCCAGGCTGTTCTCTGCTCAGGCTCAGGGAGCACGGAAGGGAGTGCTGGGGAAATGTACCCACTCTGGCTGGGTGAGAACATGCACATCTCCATGGATGTTGCACGTCCAGCGACCCAGACCTACCTCCCACCCTGCTCTACTCGATCCCCACCCCCTGCAAGGGCTTCCCTTTCACCTTGCAAATGTGAGATGAAGGCTCCTCGCAGATGTGAAAGAATGTCATCTGCACATAAACAAGGTGGAGCCAAACTTCTACAATCTCCTGAGATACACCAGGTCTATCCACTTCATCCTTACCAGTCTTAACTCTTGTGATGCTAGGAGGTGTCCCCTGTACTGCAAGCGCAATTCCTGCAGTGAGCCATTCCACATCTTCCCATTTCATTTCCTAACAGCTTTCAGAAATGGAGTTTTTTAATGTGTCTAATCATAGTCCCTCCAGCTGTACCAGGACCTCTGACTCCCATGGAACCTGAGATTGGCTGGGCCCCAGGTCCCGGTGGACAACCACAGCCTGCTGGACCCTGGCCAGCATGTTTTCTTCTACGTGGGCTATGGCTTCCTGAGTGTGAGGATGAGAGAAGTCCCTGTGCTGGGTGGCGTGGGGAGCCTTACCTGGAGCCCTCTGTCTCTAGCTCCTGATCCAGATCAATACCCTTTATGTTTGCATAGTCATACACCAGTGCAGCCAGCAGGAGGTACACTTGGTAGTCACTGAGCACAGATGGGTCTGGGATGGTCTCCACGGTGGACCTAGGGAGGGAAGCAAACCCAATGCAGGCTGTGAGCTCCTCTACCCAGGATATGCAGCCAGGCTTCCTGGTCCTTGACTCCCCCCTTTGAGGAGGTGGCCAACCCAACTCCCAGTGACAGGGCAGGAGATCAGTGTCCTCAACAGGAACCAGGCACTGGTGTGGTCTCCAAGCAGTGGTGTGCTGGAGCCAGTTCATAACAGGCTCATGAAAGTTGATGCTTCAATTTTCAGGAATCTTGCAAGCTGAGTGTTAAGTGAAACCATTATTAAGAATTAAATGATGAAATTCTGAAAAAGGTTTCAGTTCAATAAATTTGTATGTGGGTGACAAATACATTAACAGATCACATATTAGATTTATTAACACCAAATTTTTGGTAAACTAGTTAGTACATTAGGATGGAATTCATTTCTGAAGCCAAGGCTGAATTGGAGAAATTAGTTCAACTACAGACAAAAGTTTGGTAAAAAGCAATGAAAGCATTTTGTAAGACTCAATGGGCTATATGAAATTTACAGTAAAGAATATTGTATACCTTAGTACTGTTTATGAATTGTGTTCTACACACCTTTATATCAGAACAATTTATATATGTGTATACATACATACATATCTGCTGCTACCCCTCAATTGCCCCTGCCCCTGGATTTTAATCATTTGGCGCAGCACACCAAAATTAGGATGCAAGCAATTGTTTGATCCAAGGAGCAGTGGGAGGGAAGTGTGCTCCTGGCTTCAGGCTGTCTTACCGGGATGGCACTGCCTGGAGCCTGCCCACCTGGTACAGGACCAAGATGCTGAGAGCCAGGATGAGGGAGAACTTCTGGAAGCCCATCATGCTCCTCTGCAAGGGAAGAATGATGTCACTGCCTGCACCAGTTAAAGCTCTATGAAACCACATATGTGGACTCTTGTCCTGTTTGTGCCCTGCCCCTATCTCCCTAGTTTTGTGGCTTCAGAGTGGTCATTCCATTTCTCTTCATCTTTATTTTCTCATCGGCAAAGTGGACTGCTGGAAGTTCCGGTGGGCCTGTAGCATGCAGTTTGACAAAGCTGGAGGAGCGTTCCTAGCAGGACAACTGGGTGGGGAGGTCTCAGTCCTACCCCAAAGCCACACACACAAACACACACACACACACACACACACACACACACACAGACACAGAAACACACACACCCCTTAGTCAATTCTCTGTGGAGGACACTCTGGGATCTCCCTATCACATCATCTGCTCTTATAACGAAACCCAGAGCTGTCCTCCTCAGGGCTATTGCACACACCTGGGTGGGGGAGAGAAAGGGGATATGTAGAGAGGGAATATCTCTCCCATTGGAATCTCTGAGAAACAGAAGAAGCAATTTTAGTGCTCAGCTGCTCTGCCCTCTGGAAAGTCAGTCTCCTGGAAGAACCAAGGTTAACAGAGTCTGACGTTGGGATCTCAGACTTCTGTCTGTACTCCCAGAGGTGGTGACTGGGGCTTGCAGTTTAGGACTGCCTGCCCCTGTGTTGTTGTGCCCATTTGCCACCCATTCTCGCTGGCCCAGGTTCTGAACCAATTTCCCAGGGACCTGTAGGCTCCAGACGCGATCCCTGGATGCACCATGTGCGGAAAGCAACTCCTGAGTTCTGCTCCGTATATGGTGCCTGGGACCCCCCAGTGTGAGGAGTTGGCCTAAGCATGTGTGCAGGAGGAGAGAGTGAGAAGTCCGAAGATGCGCAGGAAGAGCGGAGCAAGGAGCTCCCGGAATGGAAGGAGACTGTCCACTCCTACCTGGGGCAGAAGCCTGGTATGAATCGCTGACTAACAGAGACTGCAAGAGATTGAGACAGAAGTGGACAGAGAGACTGAGAGTCACAGGGAGATAAACTAAGAGAGACTAATGGAGAGAGAGGGAGGGGAGGCGAGAGAGAATTAGAAAGACACACCTGAGCAGGAATCTCAGGACTCACCTGGTGGACAGTGACTTGCAGCAGGGACAGCAGCAGCGGTGTTGTGGTTCAGCGAGGGTCCTGTAGAAGCAGCAGGACTCTTGGTCTGGGCAGTGGCTCTGATGCCTCCCAGAGCCAGCGGCTGCTCTTATTCCCCTGCTGTGGGTCGGGAGGGGTCCCTGAGCGCCAGGTATCCAATGAGAGAGGGCTCCTGTGCCCCAGCCGGATGTCATCATTATCCCCATGCTTCCAGAACCTGGAGGATCCAGTCAGGTGTTCCGACTTTTATTTGTATTGAGGTCATTGGTGGAAGTGTGTGTGGGGGATGGTGGGGGACCAAGGAGAAACGCCCTTAAAGTGAGCAGGAATTTGAGTGCAGTTTTACGTCATGGTAGATTTCACCTCCAGTCCCACTGGGTTTCGATCCTGTGCCCCACTCCACCCCCAGCTGTGGGGCTTGGAGGGCAAGGTCCAGGACTGTAGGGACTCCTGGCTCCCCCAGGTCTGACCCCAGACCCTTGCCCAAGTGAGGCTTGAAGGGTTAATGTGCTGCAGGGTGGATTCCAGGTCCAAATAGGCTACCTGATGCTGGCAGCTGGTATCACTCACAGAAGGCCAGGGCAGGAGATGGAGCTGGGAGTCAAAACTTTGTTAGCCCTGAGCTCAATTCCAGCTACCCCAATTCCAGACGTTGTGATCATGGGCGAGTAACTTCTCAGAGCCTCAATGTACCCATCTTTGAAATGGGGACCATAGTCCTATCTTGAAGGAAGGTTTTGAGAAATATCCCAGTGCCTGACCCCCAACTAGGCAGGGATCTAGAAGAGTTTCCTGGTCCACATACAGAATTCCGTAAAAATCTCCATTGATACTGAATCCCCACCTCGCCTGACTGCTTGCACTCACGTTGGGCGGTCAGGGTGCTGTTCAGATCTGTTACACGTGTGAGGAGGGGGCCAATGCCCCGCTGGGCCTGAGGAGTGAGGTGCAAGGGACAGATGCTTCCCAAGCCTCCATCCAGACTTCTAGCCCGCCCCTCACTCTGCCGTCCATCCCCTCGCATTCAGTCCGCCTGCCCACATCATTAGCACAGCTGCCCCTTTGCTTCAGGCTGGTGTTTGTCAAGACATCCAAGTAGCATTGGATTCTGCCCCAAACCCCGCCCCTGCACTCCTGTCCTCCACTAAAGGACAGGCAAGCTTGACAGTGGTGTGGAGTCCCTGCCTGGACTAAAACTCACACTCACTTCCAGTCTCAGTCATGCAAACTCATAAACTCACTACTGTCTCCAAACGTGCCCACTCCGCCAAGCAGGGAGACACAAAAAACAGACACTGGCTCACAGGTGTATCCTTAGGGGTTCACTCTCAAACGTGTGGCAAGCCTGCTCTGAGTCTCTCGTGCAGTGGCATCCACACATCGGCGTGATGATAACCTGCTCACATCATACCTGCACACACTCTCGACAAGAGGCGCGCTCCACCACACCCATTACATGCGACTCTGACACCCAGCCCAACCTGGCTCCAGGACCGCCCTGCCTGAGCGTTCAGCTCCAGGCGCGCCCAGAAGGGCTGTGGTATGGGACGAAGGCACTTGCTGCCCGCAGTGGCTAGGGAGAGCAGGAAAGCGCGTGGGTGTTCCCGGGGTCTCTGGGTCTGAGCGCGCAGAGAGCAATCCTCAGCAGCCTGTCTGGAGGCTGCCAGTGTGGTGAGCGCTGCAGAGGCATCCGGGCTGTGAGGGAGAAGCGAAAACCCAGGCTTTGCGGTTCCCCAGGCAGAGCAGAAATTAGCCCTTAGGTGTGCTGTGAATGGCCCTACCCTGGGAACTCCAGGTAACCCTGGGTCCTGTCCACTCCCTAGACCTCAGTCTCCAGAATCAGCTATTTCCTAGGACACCCTGCCTGGTGCTACATCTCTTTACCCTCCCGGGTTGGTGACCTCCCTGCTCCAGGAGGCAGCAGGAATGCCTAACTTCCCAGGTGCCCTACATTGACTCTCCCTCTCAACTCCCGGGGGCACTACTGCAAGGCAATAAAAACTCGGGGCTGGGACTGAGTGTCCGAGACTGGTTATTCGCAGGCCCGCCGGCAAGGGGGCCGAGGGCTCCGGGGGCTGGACCAACTGGCCTGGGAGGGCGCGGACGGGAGCCAGGCTCAGAGCGAGAAAGGGGAGCTGCGCTTTGGGCAGGGTGCAGGATGGCGGATCCTGGCCACAGTGAGCCCTGGAGCCCCTAGACAGACACCCACTGCCGAGACCGAGTCCGCAGCTTTGGGGCTTTCCCGCGGTTCAGGTTCCAGCCCTCGCCTGATCTTTTGGTGCCAAGTTACGAAGGCAGCAGCGCGGCCACCAAGTGGTGAGCGGTGCGCGGTGCGCGGTCCCCGCCACTGGCGCTGTTGCAGAAGCGTATCTGCGTCAGTTACCAAATACCTCTGCGGAAATGACTTCCTTTTCCAAGATCAGAGGTTTCTAACATAGGAATCTCCTGAAATCGTTGGTAAGGAGGTGTCTACGGTGCGCATTTTCCTAAGGAGAGAACTCATGGCTTTCGCTCACGCAACGGCGGCCGCAAAATGTTTAAGAAAGCGGCGGTGCCAGTGCGTGGGTTCGAAACTCTGCCCCTGCGTGTGTGTGTGCCTTCAGCCTTGAGAACAGACACCAATTCCTCGCTATGAAACCTTTGGCGGTTACAAACGTCAGGCTGGTGCTGTGGGGCGCTAACCAGACTCCGCACCCAGAGGGCGCTAGTGGAGCCTGGAGGAATTTCAATCTTTACTTCAAAGTTCTTCTCTCCGGAAAGAGAGGGACAGCGATTAACTCATTCAAGCGCTGGAGATTGTAGGAAGTGCCTGGCGTTTTGCTTCAGGCCAAAGTTAAAAACAAAACAAAACTAAAAGCCCTTTTCTTTGACGATTAGCACCATGCTAGGCACACTGGTAGGTGTTTTGCCAAAGTTAAATGAGTGAAAATTAACTAATTCTGGCAAATTCACCAGGTGATTTCTTGAGCAGCCAGCAGAAAATCCGGACCAAGTTATGAGTGGAATTCCGCTTGTATTCCGCTACTAGGAGCGCAAACTGTTCCTCCTGCCATTTGATTTGGCACACCGGAGCCGGTTCCCTGATAGAAACTTCCAGGATGAGGCAGGGAGGTGAGGGCTTTCTCTAGGGTTCTTTCTAAAGACTGGGGTTTCCAGGTGCGAAATGCAAAGCCATTCTGTGAGCCTATCCCCATTTACTGAGTGAACTGAAGGAAGTTTAGAACTTCGTGTTTACTAATTACTTAGGTTTCCTCCCGCTATCCCTGGAACCTCCTGTATTTTAGGACTAAACAGTATGATACAACAAAAGTCGCTAAGAAAATTGCTGATTTAAAAATAGGCATTTGACTATTTGGCCCTGGTTTTACTGCCTTATTTCATAACTTTTAAATCTGGAAATCAGGGTCAGTTTTGAAACAATCTAGTTCAGAAAAAATATTTTTACAATGCTGTGATAAATTCTAACTGTATTGTTTATTTCCATTCGTTTAAATCAGATTCCAGTACTCTTTGATTTAGAAATAAAAATAAGAGCTCTGCGCGGTGGCTCACGCTGGTAATCCTGGGGACAGGGTGGCCAAGGCTGGAGGATCCTTTGATGACAGGAGTTGGAGAGGAGTCTAGGGGACATAGTGAGACACCCTTGCTTTTGTAATAAAAAAGAAAAAAAAATTAGCCATGGGTGGTGGCTCACCACTGCAGTCCCAGCTACTCCTGAAGCTGAGGCAGGAGGATCACTTAAACCCAGGAGTTTGAGGCTACAGTGAGCTATGATTCTGCCCCTGCACTCTAGCCTGGGTGACAGAGGGAAATCCAGTCACGAAAGATGAAATCTGTTTGAAAATACTTACATAAATTTCCACGTGATTAAAAGAGTCACACCTAAAGGCTTACTCTTTTTACTGTGCAAGCCAATTGTGAGTCACACAAACAATAGCCTGAAAGAAAAAACAAAGCACTTTGGAACTTCAGAGCTCAAGTTAAATTTATTGTTCCTGTACAATTCATATCTAATATAGATCCAACAACAGCCAAATCACAAGGGTAACATCTTCAGCAGCAACAACAGTCTACAACACAAATCCATTCTTTTCAGTCTGGCAGAGATTTGGAATTGTTAAGTTAACTGGAAAATCTCAACTGAGATTTTATTGTCTAAAGAAGGGCAGAAACCAAAGTGTTCCATCACTGAGTTTATTGAAAAACATGTTAAGATGAACAATTGCTTCTAAATAATTTTCTTAGGACATTTTTAGAGTGTAATCAAGGCCCTTCTTGGGGAGAGAGGACAGGAATGGCTGCTAAAGATTCATACACAGCAAGATTCATACTATCCAAGATATGGAAGCAACTTAAGTGTCCATTCATGGATGAATGGTTGAAGAAGATGTGATATATCTCTATCTATCTATCCATCTATCTGTACACACACAATGGAATGCTATTCAGCCTTAAAAAAGAAGGAAATCCCCTCATTTGTGACAACATGGATGAACCTGGAGGACATTATAGTAAGTGAAATAAGCAAGGTACAGAAAGACAAATAACTACATGATCTAATCCATATGGGGAGACTGGGAAAAGAAGTCAAACTCCTAACAAAGAGTAACAAAGAGTAGAGTAGTGATTACCAGGGGCTGGGGAGTGGGAGAAAAGGCAAGACATTGGTCAAGGGGTAAAACCTTTCAGTTATAAGATGAATAAGTTCTGGAGACCTAATATGCAGCATGGTGACTATAGTTAATGAAAATGTATTGTATGTTTCAAATTTGCTGAGAGTAGAATCTCAAGTGTTCTTACCACACACACACACACACACACACACACACACACACACTTAACTATGGGAGATGATGGATATCTTAATTATGGTCATTATTTCACAATGTATATGCATATCAAAGCATCATGTTGTACCCCTTAAAAATATGGAAAGAAAAGTTTAAAGAAAGACAGTTAGAAATAAACTCTGGTGGGGATTTTAGAATAGGTGACTCTATATAAATATTTAGAGTGGGTGGCTCTAAGTAAACATGAGTGGGACATCAATGTTTTATTAATAAACTAGATAAAAATTATCTAAAAGATGTTGCATGTCCAGTAAGTATGGAAAGTTATATAAAACCATATTAAAATAAAACAGAACAAAAGTATTATAAATAGCAAAACTGCCCTCATTTGAATTCCACCCATGAGGCACTATGTATATATATTATCTTACATATTGTCAATAGATTAGAGCAGGAATGAGAATGGCATTTAGGCAGAAAGAAAGAATGCAATATTGTGTCCATGGGGGTTTTCTGGTCTCTCGTTCCTGGAAAATGAGAGGGCTTCTCCGACTTTCTTGTAGAATGGAGCTGACTGTTGTCTGAGGGCTATTCATCTGAACCCACTGGCACTGTCTTTGTGTAGGCACCACAGAGAGGTTTCTTCCAAAGTTCAGAAGCCATTTTTAGGGTGGCTTCAGCTACTGGGGAAAGAGCTGAGTGTAGTGAACAAGGGCCAGGTGGTCACTCTGGTAGGGGGATGGACTCAGAGGGTGACGTCAAGGAATTCCTCAGGATGAGTTCCTCTGACACAATTAAAATTCTCCCTTAGCTCAGACTCACTGGATCCAGAATGACTTTTCTCTCCCTGGCTAGCAACATTGTTCCATGAAACAAGATGGAGAGGAATAGGAACTTTCCCACTGTACCAGAAAGCTCATTATAGAGATAACTCTTTAATTGCCATCCTCAGGAACAAAGTAGTTGCATTTAAGGGGATTTCCTATATAAATAGACTTTGAGTGAGACTGTGAAGAGTACGGCTTTGGCGTCTTAGGCACCTGGATTTGAACTGTGGCTCTACCACTCTCGTATTGCCCTTGAGCAGATAATAATCTCGCTGAGCTTCAGTTTCTCAACATGTAAAATGGAGACAATAATAACTGCCTGGCAGGGTTAAGGATATTTTATGGTAGATACCCAACACATTGCTTGTCCTAGAGCAGATATTTAAGAGTGGTGGCTATTTCTTTTCTGTCTTCTCTAGGGAAAAAAAGAGTGGTAGCTATTATAACAAAGGCTTATCCCTTTAAGTGCCAAATCGCATCAGCTTAATATAGTAAATTAAATGAAATAATTACACATTCTTCTGCCTTCTTAAGCAGAAGACAAACTATAAGTCTTTAATTCTCAGAATAAAACCAATCACCAAGGCCACAGTAGAATGAAATTGCCTTCCTCAACCCTCTCAGATACATGCCTGGCCATGATGTAGCCTCTTTGCCCAGCAGGATTAATCACAAAATATATTAAACACCTGGCACATTGCCTGGCATGGAGCTGGTACTCTAGAGTGGTGGCTATTATTGTCATTATAACAAAATCTTACCCCTTCAAGTGCCAAATTATATCATCTTATACGGAAAATCATTTCAATCCTTTCTTGATGATTTATTGTCACCATCATAAGAATATCACTTCTTGTGTTGGGCGCTAATACAGTGCTATTCTCAAGGGCTATAAGATGTGTTTGGCCAATAGCCCCAAACTAGATGATACCACAGTCTTTCTTTTTGAGTTCTAATGTGTGTATAATTTTGTGATTATTCTATTTCATTTCTTCCCATCAGTTTGTCAGATATCACTTCTTCTAGTGTCAATGTAACTGTCTTTAATAATAATCCACCTACTTCCATTTTCACTTGGTATGCAGTGAAACAAATGACAAAATAACAACAAAAACAACAAACAAACTTTGTACAATGGTATGGGGACAATGAGCCTGTAGGAAAGTCCATTGAGTATGGACCTGTAAACACTGGTCAAGAACTATAAAAAGGGTACTTTTTGGACATCTGCTCAATTAATCTGTCCTCAAGAGAACAGAAAGAAGCTTGTTAGAATTATATATAAACACAGAGCAAATAAATACTGAGTGAGGCTTTGTGTGTAATGGTCAGGAACTTCATGATCTTTGCAATAACATCTTCAACTCACTTGTGCTCAGGGAGACAAACAGAGCAAGCAAACATGGCAGAGCTGTGTGTGCATGAGGAACCTAGAGACATTGAATGAGAACTTCCTAATGGTCATGATGATAAGAACAGATTGCTGTGACATCTGTTTCAGTTGTTCACATGCTATTTTCTTGATCTCCTGTTCTCAGCTTTGTGTGGTGTAAGGGAGGTTTCCCTGCAAGTGACCCCTAATGAGTGGGGGCTTTTGCAGCCTCTTTCGGGAACACAGAAATGGTGAAGACAACGTCCACGATGTAGGAAGATGTCTTAGTCCATTTTCTGTTGCATATAACAGAATACCCCAAATTGGGCAATTTATAAAGAAAAGGAATTTATTTCTTGCAGTTATGGAGGTTGACAAGTCCAAGGTCAAGGGGCTGTGACTGGTGAGAGCGTTCTTCAAGGTGGACTTTCTCTGCAGTGTCCTGAGGCAGTGCAGGACCTTGCATGGAAGCAGGCTTTTCAGTGTTTTTGTGGCACTCTCAGGATATTCCGCCTTGTCTTTAATACAGAATGTGTGGAGATCTGAAGTTGTCTCAAGCATACTTTTAAGGCCCTCGCCATTTGCAGTCTCAAGCAGTTGATCCTCTTCTGGCATGGACAAAGTCAATTCACCTGGCTTATTCACTAATGGGTCGGGAATCGATTCCTTCCCAGTTCTGCGGTCTTTTGTGGTTGGAAAGTATGCTCAAACTCTTTTGAAAGCTGAGATAGGTTATCATGCACCAGCTCGGAGAAACAAGGCCCTGGCTCAGTCTCTTTCAAAATCTCTACTAGTGTTTGACACCTGTCGAAAATCCCAATGTTCACGTGTCCCCCCCCATAATCCCAATTTGGCTTGAATGCAGCCACTTTATCCGCTGACTTGAACACAGTTGTCATTCTCCCCTGAAGTGAAAGATTCCGTTCTTTGAGCAGGTTGAATATATCACACAAGTTAGCAAGTTTTGTGACCCATTCTGTGTCACTGAAGTGTGCTGCCAGTGGTGACTGTTTTTCTAAAAGAAATCTCTGAAGTGGTTCTTATAACTCAAAAACTCTGGCCAGTGATCTACCTTTAGAAAGCCATCTCGGACCAGGCGCGGTGGCTCACGCCTGTAATCCTAGCACTCTGGGAGGCAGAGGCGGGTGTATCGTTTGATCTCAGGAGTTTGAGACCAGCCTGAGCAAGACCGAGAGCCCATCTCTACTAAAAATACAAAGAAATTAGCTCGGCAGCTAAATACATATAGAAAAAACTAGCCAGGCATGGTGGCGCATGCCTGTTGTCATAGCTACTCAGGAGGTTGAAGCAGAAGAATTGCCTGAGCCCAGGATTTTGAGGTTGCTGTGAGCTAGGCTGATGCGACAACACTCTAGCCCAGGTGACAGAGTGAGAGTTTGTCTCAAAAAAAAAAAAAATTAAATTAAACTAAGAAAAAAAAGAAAGCCATCTCACTTCTGTGTCTATGAGAAGACATGTGTGCTCTGCTTCCATCTCCACACAGAGCTGCGTCAGCAGATGTAATTTAAGGGCATATAATTTAATGTGGTTGATAATTTTAATCACATCCTGCTCAATGTTGTTTAGGTTCAGGCGACATTTTTTGGCTAGTCAGCATTTCTCTATGGATGACACAGTGTGTCGACTCACTTTCAGAAGTGACCTCCTTGACCTGAGTAGTGAAAGCAAAAAGCCATCTAGTCATGGCAGCCACTCCGTCTGTGCATATACTGACACAAAATGACCAACACAGTTTTCCTGATATGTTATCATTCAAAGACTGGAATATCTCTGTAGCTGTGGTGTTGGCTGCCAACAAAAGTGCACATAAGATATCCTCATGCACATCCATCTGAAAAATATATCACAGAAAAACAAGCATTGTTGCCTTGTGGTCAACATCAGTAGACTCATCAACCTGGATTGTGTACTGCAGTGACTCATTAATTCGCTGTAACAATTGTGCCTCAATACCCTCTGCTATTTTATTAATTCGTCTAGTAATGGTGCTGGCCAAAAGAAGAACACATGCCACCTTTTGAACTGCAGCATCTCCTAAAAGTTCATGGCAAATGTCCTTAGCAGCATGCAGGATCAACCCTTGACCAACAGTAAAGGGCTTCTTTTTTATGATATAGATGAAGATTTTTTATTTTTTATAATTTTTAAAAATTTTTTAAATTTCAGAATATTATGGGGGTACAAATGCTTTGGTTGCATAAATTGGTTTTGTGCCCTTTGAGTCAAAATTATAAGTGTGCAGTGCCCATCACCCAGATAGTGTGCATTTTAATGGTTAAGTGTGAATTTACCCATTGCCTTCTCCTCCTTTGATCTGCTTGATTTCTCATAAATGTTATTGCTGCATGTGCACATAAGGGTTGATAGATTAGTTCCAATTTAATGGTGAGTACATGTGGTGTTTGTTTGTCGATTCTTGTGATACTTCACTTAGAAGAATGGTCTCCAGCTCCATCTAGGATAATACAAGAGGGATTAGTTACTATATTTTATGGCTGAGTAGTACTGCATGGTATACATATACCACATTTTATTAATCTACTCAGGTATTGATGGTCACTGGGGTTATTTCCACATCTTTGCAATCGTGAATTGTGCTGATGACTAGAACTCAAGCAAATTAGCAAGCAAAAAATCAAACAACCTCATTGAAAAGTGGGCAAAAGACATGAACAGAAACTTTTCAAAAGAAGATAGACTAATAGCAAACAAACATATGAAAAAATGCTCACCATCTCTAATCATCAGGGAAATGCAAATCAAAACTGCAGTGAGATATCACTTAACTCCAGTGGGAATGGCTTTTATCAAAAAGTCCTAAAAAACAACAAATGTAGAGTGAATGTAGAGTGATAGGAACACTCATGCACTGCTGGTGGGACTGCAAACTAGTACAATCTCTATGGAAAGTAGTATGGAGATACCTCAAAGAACTAAAGGTAGTAAAGGGCTTCTTAGCTTTAGCAATGCAGTTAGCCACTAAGAATGATGCTCTCAGTGCAGACACATTTGATGAAGTGGTGGGCTTCAACAATTGGTTCTGTTCTCCCTGTTCACATTTTTTTCTTTTGAAAAACTCCAAAAGCTTATCTTTTAATGCAGGGTGTTTGGTCTTCACATGGTGAAGCAGTTTTGAAGGTTTCAAGGCTTCATTGGATAGCCAGTCACCACATATCATACAAAGCAGGCTTGGAGAATGTAAATCACCTATTGCAGTGAACCCATAATTTGAGTAGAACTCTTGGTATTCTCTTTTAAATGCAGCTTTCATTTTGTTGGCAGTATTAGAGTCTTCTGCCATCTCATCATTGGGCCTTTCCCTCTTTTCAAAGAAGCTCTCCAGCAACAGTTGCTTTTTACTTGTTTTTGCTAGGGTCAGCTTGTGGGCTTACTAAGACTGTGACCGAGACAAGTGCACAGTGCAGACAAAGTGGAGTGGATGCAAGTGATAAATAAATTAATGGCCGGGACATGCTCAAACTGAAATAAGTGTCAGGTTCTGACTTAAAGCCTGTCACTAGATGCAGCTGTACAATTGAAGTACATCAACTCACTTGCCACTGTAAAGCCTACCACCAGATGTAGCTCAATTGTAACTTGCCATTCACTGATAGGGTTTTGATATGAGTCTGCAAGCAATTGATTTATTATGGGCTCTGTGCAGTCAAACCTCTCTGCTAATGATAATCTGTGTTTGTAGCTGCTCCCCAGAGCTAGCATCACAGCCTCAGCTCCACTTCAGATCATCAGGCATTAGATTATCATAAGGATGTGCAACCTAGATCCCTCCCCTGCATAGTTTACGGTAGTTTGTTCTCCTATGAGAATCTTATGCTCCTGCTGATCTGACAGGAGGTGGAGCTCAGGCGGTAATATGAGTGATGGAGAGTGGCTCTAAGTACAGACGAAGCTTCACTTGCTTGTGTACCACTCACCTCCTGCTGTGCAATGAGGTTCCTAACAGGCCATGGACCAGTACTGGTCCGCAGCCTGGGGCTTAAGGACTGCAGCAGTAGTGGGCAAAACCATCACTGAATCTTCTATTGTTTGTTGCTCAGGCATGCGATATATTTTCACATGTAGTTTCATCATTATCAATTAGGTTGTCCCATCTCAGACCCTCACTTTCTTCATTTACTGGAATACAACCATGAGTGCACATAGGGAATGCGCAAGGAGGTACATTTGTGCTGGCTACATCACTCCGTGTTGGGGGAGCTCTGTGAGGAGAACGGCTGGGGCCTGGACCAAGGCCACAGCTGTCTAAGAACTGGCAGGAGGCACTCTCACTTGACACTGCTCCTCAGGATGAGTCCTGGAGGGATGGTTCCCAAAGGTCCAGAAAGAGACTCCCAGGTGGGGAAGCACCGCTGCTGTTCTCTGTTTACTGTTGTGCTCTGTTTACTGTTGTGCACACAGCAATGGCAGAGTCCCATGCAGGGTATTCACCCATTGCACCCTGCATACTGGACATGGGATGCCTGTTGTGAAACTATGAAATCCCTCATTTCTTGTCCCCCCCCCAGACCTTCCCATTGTAATAAAAGCCATAGACAAAGATTACTGATCATTTTCTATCACTTAAAAAGCAAATGCAGGGAGGAGGAATGCAAGGAGCTATTGCTCTTTGCTGAATACTGAGAGAACATGATAAATGGTTTCAGGGAAGGCTCTGTGTGCTGAGATCTGGAGGGAACCTGTCCTCCTATTATCCCCCTGGGGTAGGGAGGAGGTCTAATCAGAGCTGTCAGTCAGACGGGGCTGGGTCAGGGGTAACCCTGAGCCCTCCTCTGCTAATATAGTCAGGGGAAGAATGCCAATGAAGGAATGCTCCTTAATGTAAGTGAATTGGAGGATATTTATTCAATGGAAATCAATCCTTTTTGAAATTAAAAAATGGTCTGCCCAATGATCCTCTCCTGAACAAGGAAATCTACTGACACGAAATTCAGGCAAAAATGGCCTCAGGATTATGCTTTGTGGATTCTTTCCCTTCTCCTGGGGCCTCCTTCTTCACCTAAGTTCCAATCTGAATTCTGTTCTCGTGAGAACTTTCTAATGGTCTTACTCCAGGCTATGAGTTGGCATTTTAACAAAGTCCTCACCAAAGGCCTTTTTGTAGAATATCAGGCAGCTTGCTACGCTGTGGAGAAATCCTCATTTGGCATTATTGTATAGACTGCTATTATTTAAGCCTCTGTAGTTAATTGTCACCAAAACCATTGTAAACATGGACTAGATTCATCAATGAACATAAATAATATGAACTGAATGAATATTCACAAATCTGGCTATGTGTAATGTGTGGCTGAGGAACTCCATAGCCCATTAAAACCATGGTCTGAAAACCTAAGAAAAGTTTGCATCTCCTGGTGGTCAAAAGATTAAACACACAGGCACGCATAGAATTACTGGAAGATAACAACAAAGCCAACTGGGTGGACTTCGGTTATGTCTAGTGTCCCAGTGGAACTATTGATACCACCTCCTTTCACTTTCAGAATGATACCAGTATGGACAATAAATTCTGTTGTCAGCTAATACATAAAGTGTGTAACCACCAATCCAGGGCTTGTTTTCAATCAGCATAATCTCTGTGAGGTGCTATCATGAGAAAAACCCAGTACTGGGAAGGACAGGAAAGATCAGCTGCACTGTAGGTGGAAGAAGGAAGGCAGACAGATCCCGGAAGAGGATAAAGCTGCTGAGAGGAAAGCCCTTTGTGTATCCCATATGCAGCAGAATCTACGACACTCCTGACATCTGAAATGAGTGTGTCGTATATGAGAGGGATGTGAAGTGTTTAAATGAGAGTCTGTGTTTTGTTAGGATACATAGATATTTAACATCATTTAGTCTTTACTAAGTGCAATTCCTTAGCTTCTGGGGAACAGAGAAATGAATAGGAAAAGGAACTTGCCCTCAGGGCATCCTTGACCTGCTTCATTGTATATTAACACGTCTTCCTCGATATTGGAATAATTTTCACAAGTCCGAATTAGAGGAAACTCTGACTCCCCAAATCATTTTCCTTGAGGGACCCTACCAAATATTTAGAAAAGGTCTTGAATGCTTGGCATATTTATAAAACCATAGAATATCAAGGTGAAATAGAAAAGTTTAAAGCAATGATTTAGAACCTTCTGTGTAAGAGCTTTGAGTTGTCTGTAGTGATGTAGCTGTTCTGTACCTGTTCTGTCCGATGCCATAGCCACTTGCCATGTGTGGTTACTGAACACTTGACATTGGCTAGGGCAATTGAGTAACTGATTTTATGAAATTTAAACATAAATCTCTATATGAATAGCAGGTACCATTTTGAACAGCACAGATTCTTGACCTTTCTGCTCAACTGAAGCAGTCAAGATTTTCAGCCGATTTTTATTTCTTTTCACTTGGATGTGTTGGCACCGTGTGCATTTATCGTATGTCCTAAATGAAAGTGGGTGTATCACAGGGAGTGACAATTTGTCAACTTTCATTTTCAATGGAAGAAATTCTTTTATTCACTCAATCGAAAGAGATTTATTGAGCATCCCTGTATGCTGGGCACAGTGATAGACTATGGCAGACATGGACCCAGCCCCCAGGGATCACAGTGCCTATTGATAAATAATTCATCAGTGCTGGTAATGGGTATCATTTGGTGCCTGTGTTGAAGTCTTTTTTTCTGCTTTCCTTGTTCCTTTTGCCAGACACCAAATCTGATGTATCAGGAGCTTCTAGTTGCTTAAGCCTTAAAGGAAACATAGGTCAGGCAATATCTCTGTATTATAAAAAGGGGACTGCCATGTCCTGATGTGACTGAGAATACAGAATGTTTAATTTCCTGTCCATGAAGGAAACATATTGAACAGCCCATGGGGGAGAGATTAAGTGGCATTTTTCATACAGATTTCTCACTGGTGAGCTCTCATTTACAGAAATAAGTAACAAATTTTTTAAAAATAGCAGGGATCTCATCTATTCACTTTCCTAACATTTTCTCTTAGGAAGAAGATGTATGATATTCCTGGTATAGCAATTTGCCCTCTGAAGCCATCAATCTTTGTAGATGTGATGAGGCAGGATTATTTAAATATGGCCATGTATCTTTATCTTTTTGGTCAATCGCAATTTTTAGTTATTCTTTTAAATATAGTTTTTATTTAAAGTATAACCCAAATGTCTCTAAGTCTTTTGGTCTCTCGAGGCCATTCTTTTATTTAATATTCAAATAAAAATGACTTAAGCTCCCATTGTATATAATAGCAAGTTCTAGAGTTAACATACCCTTTTTACAAATTTTAACTTTATTTGTTTATTTTTTGGTAATCTGTGCTCATGTTCCTTCAAAGGTTTGGAAATGGAGAAAGGGGTGTTTGGAGGTATTCTTAAAGGGCCCTGGGAAACTGATCCCACCCTTTCAGTGACTCTGATTTTCACCTTTCCTGGAGGATGCTAGGTCATACTGGGGCATCTGGTTAGAATTTAGGGCTGTCACTTAATTGAGGACTGGGTGAGAAGAATCCAGTACTGTGGATATGTTTTCATGAAGGCTGGGTAGTTCTGCAAGATCCAGGGTCCTGGGAAGTCTTTGTTGGAGAGGGCCTAGGGACTCAATTATATTTTACCGACACTGAGACAGTAGTTCTCTGGAGTTGGAAGGCAGATAAGACCATCTTTATCCATCTTACAAACCAGGAAATGAATTGCCTAACCTCTATATTATTTTAATTAAAATAATATTTAAACAATAAAACAACTGGATTTTTTCTAAATGTAAAAATATGTGCACACTATAAAAATTCAAATAGAAAAATATGAAAGAGCAAAATATTTAAAAGGCCAAGAAACAAACGCCATTCATATTGAGGTGACCATCTGTGTCATATCTCTATGCTTGCAGGTGCACGGCTGCCCACATCCATGCTGATTTCTAAATAAATGAGATCATTTAAAGATTTGCACACTTTTTTCATTCTTTATTTCTCTCTTAATTCAATTGGAAAGAAGTATTTTTGTAATGATAAGGGAATCAAAGGAAACATAATCATGCTGTCTGTTTATTTCCAACAACAGAGCTTTAAAGTAATTTAAGCAACACCTGACAGCACTGGAAAGAGAAAAACACAAATCCACAA
Source organism: Indri indri (assembly GCA_004363605.1). Taxonomy (NCBI): domain Eukaryota; kingdom Metazoa; phylum Chordata; class Mammalia; order Primates; family Indriidae; genus Indri; species Indri indri. Next base: position 135,652 of record RJWJ010000789.1, on the reverse strand, counting down.
TTACAGTTAGGTATTTCAACACTCCTGTCTCAGTAATTGATGGAAGAATTAGACAGAAAACAGTAGTGCTATGGAAAACATGAACAACACTAACAACCAACTGCACCTAATTTATATTTATGGAATACTTCACAGCCAACAGTAAAATACACATTCTTTACAAACGTATGTAAAACATTAAACAAGAGAGACCATATGCTAAGTCATAAAACAATTCTCAGTAAATTTACAATGACTGAAATCATATGGTGCATGCTCTTTTGTGTCTAAATAAGTTTAAGATCATTGAAACAATAAAGAATGCATTCTATGATCACAGTGGCATTAAACGAGAAATCTATAATAGAAAGATTCCTGGAAAATTGCCAAATAATGAAAGTTAACAGTACACCCTTAAATAACTCAAAGAGAGAAACATAAGGGAAACCAAAATGTATTATAAATTGCATGAAAATGAAAATAAAATATATGACAATTTGTGTAATATAGCTGAAGAACTCTTTCATGGGAAATTCATAGGCTTAAATGCTTGTATTATATAACAATTCTAAAATCGAAAGCTGTCTTAAGAAGCTGGAAAAAGAAGAGTAAATTAAACCCAAAGTCAATTGAAGGAAGAAAATAATAAAGGTAACGGCAGAAATCAATGCAATAGAAAATAAACAAATGATAAATTGAATGAACCGCAAGCTGGTTCTTTTAAAATGTACATAAAATTGATAAACCTCTAGTGAACCTAATCAAGAAAGAGAGATGTTACAAATTACCAATATCAGGAATGCTAGTGAGTCCTCATTATAGATACCTGGAATAATATTAAAGAATATTATTAAATTATAATAAAATAATATTATTATGACCAGATGACCAGATTTATGTCTAAATTAAAAATGTAGATGTACAAATTCCTTGAAACATACAAGTTACCAAACTGATAAAACTAACAACCAAGGAAATTGAACACATAAGCAAAAATTTTCCCACACGTAGAACTTGAGATCAATTGGCTTCTCCAGTGAATTCTACCAAACATTTAAGGAAAAAGTAATACCAAACTTATACAGACTCACATTATGTGGCCAAGTCATTTAATGAGGCCAGAATTAAGCTGGTACTGAAATCAAACAAAGGAATCACAGGAAAAGGAACCTACAGACCACTACACTTGATTGCATGTAAATTATATCACGATAAAGTTGATTAAAAAATTGAAAGTAAAATAGTATGTCAGGTGGTGATAAGTTCACGGGAGCAAGATAAGTCAGGGAAGAGAGCCTGAGAATGCTGGCTATGGCAAGGGTTCAACTTGAAGTTGGTTGGGGGAAGCCAGAAGAAGGATATGACTTTTGAGCAACAAACTGAAAAAGGAGAGGAAAGAAAAAGTTTAAGTGATATAGAAAAGTACAAAAAAAGCAAGAATTTACTCAAAATGGTCAGAAATAACAAGGTTTATTTAGCTCTTGGTTAAAATAATTCCAAACATACTTTTATGTACATAATCAGAAGAAACATGGATATATAGGTGGTAGGAAAGTAGATAAAGAAAAATAGTTTTATAAACTATTGTCATAGTATATGTGCCTTTAAATGTATTACATTTGTCATACTTCAATTACTAGAAAAAAATAAGCATAAGGAATTGCTGGATTGTAGATAAATATTTAATAACAGAATTATATAAATTATTATGAAGTGAAGCTGTACTTTGCATTCTTTTTTAGTGCATATTTCCTTTTAAATAACATGAGTTTTCTCCTTGCTATAAAAAATACTTCCTCATACCTTCTTATTGTTGTTACTTATATAATATTGTTTTTATTTGTCAGAACATATTTTTTTTTCAGTGGGAAAACAGGAATGAATTAACAAAAAGTTTGAAAGACAAATATTTTAAACCAAAGCCTTGCATAAAATGTGCCACATTATTTTAGGCATATGACACTGGGAATAAGATATTTTATATTTCTTTGCTATTTTTTCCAATTTTATTTAAGTATAACTTACATAAAATCAAATGCACTCATTTTTAAATTTTTTATGTTTTTAAATTGACGAATAATAATTATAAGTATTTATGGAGTACACAGTGATGTTTAACCATATATAATACGTAATGAACAGATCAGGATAATTACCATATCCATCATCTCAAACATTTATCATTTCTTTGTACTGGAAACATTCTAGCTATTTGAAACTATTTGTTATTGTTAACTATAGCAATCCCACAGTGGTTTAGAATACTAGAATTTATTCCTCCTGTATAGCTGTAATTTTGTATCCTTTAACAAATCTCCCCTTATTTTTCCCTTCCCCTAATTTCCCCAGCTTCTGGTATCCTTTGTTCTACTTCTTCTAAGAGATCACCTTTTTTTAGCTTCCACATGTACTTGAGAACATGCGATGTTTAGCTTTCTGTCCTGGCTTATTTCATTTAACATAATGTCCTCCCGTTCCATCTATGTTGCTGTGATTGACAGGATTTCATTATTTTTATGGCTAAATACTATTGTGTATATATACCAAATTTTCTTTATCTATTCATCTGTCATTGGACACCTAGGTTGATTCCATATCTTGGGTATTGTGAATAGTGTTGCAATAATCATGGGGGCACAGATGTCTCTATGATATAATGATTTCCTTAAGTGCACTCGAAAGTTTGATGAGTTTTGACAAATGTATACACCTGTGTAACTACCACCATATTCAAGGTAAAGGACATTTCTATCACCCCAAAAGCACTTGAAAAAGATTCGGTTTTTGATGGGTGTAGTTTTCTAAAAATGTTCTAGTTCTTTGATAATGTCCTTTAGACCTTCTATACCCTTCCTGAGTTCTGTACAATAAATCCTCACTTAACGTTGTTGATAGGTTCTTGGAAACTGTGACTTTAAGCAAAACAACGCTCTGCTGGTACTCAAATGTTGTTTCATTTAATGTCATTTTGTTATAATGTTGATGGGAAAAAATTGGTTTTGCTATATGTCATTTCACTTAAAGTTGTAGTTTCCAGGAACCTATCAATGACATTTTACTTCATTTTAAATATCGATTACTGAGAAAAGAGTGCTGAAATCTCCAACTATAATTTTGGATTCACTTATTTTTTCCTCCTAATATTGTGATTTTTTTTGCTTTATGTATTTTAAACCTCTTGTATTCTTCCTTCAAATACTTTTTCTCTTGTCTTTTTCCTCTCTTCCTGAGACCTGTTACATGTATGGTGTACTGGTTGATATTGTTTCATAGATTACTTAGACTCTCTTCTTTTTTTCTTTCTTTTTTGAAACAATAAAGTACTCCATTTGTTTTCATATTTTTGTCCATTATCCAATGCCACAGCCTCAGGGTTTATAATAAACCAAAGTAAAGCATTAGAGCTGAAGAAACTGGACTGCGATCATGAAGACATGAGTTGTACTCCTGTTTGTATTCAGACCCTGGGCAAAACATATTTTTTCATTTTTTAAAATTTCAGAATATTACAGGGTTACAAACGTTTTGGTTACATGAATTGCTTTTGTACTACTTGAGTCAAAGTGTATCCATCACCCTGATAGTGTACATTGTACCTATTTGGTGTGATTTCACCCATCTCCTCCTTATCCCTCCCACCTACATGGTTTCCATTGAATTTTACTTCCAGCTGTGCCCATGAGGGCTGATGGGTTAGTTTCAGTTTAGTAGTGAGTACCTTTGTTTGTTTTTCCATTCTTGTGACACTTCACTTAGGAGGATGGACTCTAGTTCCATCCAGATCACTGCAGAAGATATTAATTTATTTTTTATTGCTGAATAGTACTCCATGGTGTACGTATAACGCATTTTATTAATCCACTGATGAATTGATGGGCACTTGGGTTGATTACATTTTTGCAATTGTAAATAGTGCTGAAATAAACATTCTAGTGCAAGTTCTTTTTGTCGAAATGACTTTTTTTCCTTTGGGTAGATACCCAGTAGTGGGATTGCTAGATGAAATGGTAGGTCTACTTTTAGTTCTTTAAGAAATCTGCATACTATTTTTCACAGAGGTTGCACTAAATTACTGTCCCACCAACAGTGTATAAGCTTCAGAAAAACCATTCAAAACAATTCAATACCCTTTTATGATAAAAGAAACTCTTAACAAAATAGGCATAGATGGAATATACCTCAAAATCATAAAAGCTATATACGACAAACCCACGGCCAGCCATATACTGAGTGGGGAAGATTGAAAGCATTGCCAGTCAGTACTGGAACAAGACAAGGATATCCACTGTCACCACTTCTATTCAACGTAGTGCTTGAAGCCCTAGACAGAGCAATTGGGAAAGAGAAGGAAATTGAGGGTATCGAAATGGGGATAGAGGAGGTCAAACTATTGCTCTTTGCAAATGATATGATCTTATATCTAAAAAACCCCAAAGACTCCAGCAAGAGACTCCTGCAATTGATGAATAAATTCATCAAAGTGATAGGCTACATAGTCAAATCAAAGACTCAATACCTTTCACAGTAGTGACAAAGAAGATAAAATGCCTAGGAATATATTTAACTAAGGAGAGAAGTAACTCTAAAAAGACAACTATGAATCACTGAGGAAGGAAACTGCTGATGATGTAAGCAAATGGAAAAAAATACATCATGCTCATGGATCACCAGAATAAACATTGTTAAAATTTTCATGCTACCCAAAGCGATTTACAGATTCAAGGCAATACCCATGAAAATTCCAACATCGTTTTTCACAGATCTAGAAAAAATAGTTCTATTCTTCACTTGGAACCCAAAAAGAGCCAGAATAGCCAAAGCAACCTTAAGCAAAAGAAACAAATCTGAAGACTTCACTTTACCAGACTTTAAGCTACACTACAAGGATATAGTAACCGAAAAAGGATGGTATTGGCACAAAAATAGAGACATACTCCAATGGAACAGAACAGAGAATCCAGACATAAAATCATCCACATATCGCCATCTCATCTCTGACACAGTAGACAGCAATGTTCACCGGGGAATATTATCCCTATTCAATAAATGGTGGTGGGAAAATTAGATAGCCACCTGTAGAAGATTGAAACAGGATCCATACCTCTCACCACTCATAAAAATTAGTTTAACACGGATAATAGATTTAAATCTAAGACATGAAACCATAAAAATGCTAGGAGAAAATTTTGGAAAAACTCTTCTAGATATTGACCTAGGGAAAAAAATTTATGAAGAAGACCCCAATGGCAACCATAGCAACAACAAAGTAAGTAAATGGGAATTTATTAAATTAAAAAGCTTCCGTACACCCAAGGAAACAATCAACAGAGCAAATAGACAGCTTACGGAATGGGAGAAGATATTTGCATGCTATATATTTGATAAAGGGCTAATAAACAGAGTCTATTAATACAGAGAACTCAAGCAAATCGGGACAAAAAAACCAAACGACCTCATTAAAAAGTGGTCAAAAGACATGAACAGAAGCTTTTCAAAAGAAGATAGACTAATGGCCAATAAACATATTAAAAAATGCTCAACATCACTAATCATCAGAGAAGTGCAAATCAAAACCACAATGAGATATCACCTGACCCCAGTGAAAATGGCTTTTATCAAAAAGTCCCAAAACGGTAGATGCTGGTGTGAATGCAGAGAGCAAGGAACACTTACACACTGTTGGTGGGACTGGAATCTTGTGCAACCTCTCTTATTTATTTCTATTTTTTCTCTGCGTGCCTCATTTTGGTTATTTTCTATTGCTTTGTTTCCAAGTTCACCGACCTTTTACATTTTTATGTCTAATCTGCTGTTCATTCCATGTGGTATAATTTTCAATTCAGATATTTTACTTTTCTTCCCTAGGGTTTATACTTGGTTTCATTTTCTAAATCTTCCATTATGCTGGCATTTTTTAAAAAAATCCTCAGCATATTGAACATATTTATAAAAGTTATTTTTATCATTCTTACTAATAATTACTTCTATCTCATCATTTATGCATCTGTTTCTATGGAGTTATTTTTTTTCCCCTTGGTCACATTTTCTTCTATCTTTCCATGTCTAGGAATAGTTCAGTGGATGTTAGATATTGTAAACATTTCATTGTTAAGTGTTGGATTTTGTTGTATTTCTCTAAAGAGTATTAATTTTCTTTTGACAAGCAATTAAAACACTTGTGATTCAGTCTGATATTTTCTAGGTGTTTTTTAAAGCTTTTTGAGTGTGTATTTAAAGTATATTTTCCCATAGTACTGGTTTAGCCCCAAATGTGATTGTTTTGGGGTCTCTAATAAATTTTATGTGCATTGAACAACATAATTCTGCTCTAGTTGGGAGGAACTTGAATAATCCTGGCCCTGTATAAGCTATGGACATTGTGTGGCTTCCACTTCCTGGTAATTTTTCTTTTTCCACATGTTGTTCATTTCATAGTCTTGTTTAATTTTATGCCTACGAATGGGCAGATTAGTATTCGAAGACTCAACGGGACTTCTGGTCAAATATCTGGAGCCCTTTTTCTAAATAGTCCCATTCTTTGCAGTATTCTACCTTGCAAATTCTAGTTGTCTGGGCCACCCTGAACTCTAGTCTCTGCCTCCTCAACTCAGGGGAAACTTCTCAGACTTTGATCAGGTCTCCATACCTGTACCCATGGGTCATAAATCATCTACAGGCTAAAGTAGGATTTGCCTCATTTATTTCCTTTCTTTTGATATTATAAGCCTTCACTGAATTTGCCCACTGTCCAAAAACATTTCTTTTATATGTATTTGACCAGTTTTCTAATTTTTCTTGGTTAGAGAATAAGTCCAAACCCTTTTCCTCCCTCATAACCCTAAGTAAAAATTACAATATTTTGATTGTATTTGGAAATAGTTTTTTTCCTAGTTGTTTAGCCTTAGTTCTTTGTTCATATGATGATCCTCACTTATCATTTTACTTTTTAAATTTAAAGTTTTTTTTTTTCCCCAGACATAGTCTGGCTGTGTTGCCTGGGCTAGAGTGCCATGGCAGCAGCCTATCTCACAGCAACCTCAAAGTCCAGGGCTCAGGCGATCCTCTGTCCTCTGCCTCCCAGAATGCTAGGATTACAGGCATGAGCCACCACACCTTTCCTTAAATTTTTAATTTTGAATCAGCTTTTGGTTGACCAATTTTATCAACCTGCAGTGTTTTTTGTTGAGGGGCTCATGGATATTACATGTCTTGAGATCTTTCATGTTTGAAAATGTCTGTTAACCTTTTTACCTCAGTCATAACTTAGTTGAGTTTAATATTTGTGTGTCACTCCTATTTTCTCCCTATAATTTATAGACATCTCTCCATTGTCTCTCAGAATTGAATGTTATAGTAGTAAGGCAGTGTATTATCAAAATCCACTTGTTAAGTGATTTCGTTTTTATTTTTCACTCAAAGGTCTGAAGACTTCTAATTTTATCCTTGAAGTTCAGTAGTAATCAAGATCTCTCACTGATGTTCCTGTATACGTTTTGGGCAGGGGGTGGGATATGAGGCGGATCTTTTTAATCCGTGGATTTTGATTTGCAGATTTTTTTTTTTATTGCAAGGAATTTTTTTTGTACTTTCTCTCTAAATAATGTTTTGGGTTCTGTTTGTTGGGTTCACTAATTCTGGGTCACCAAACATCCCCAGTGTGAGATTTTCTTTTCCTTGACTTCTATTTTTTTATACCATTTGTTTATTCTCTGTTTTCTTCCTATTACTTTATCATTAGCGGATTAAGCTTTCCATCTCCTTTCATTTGAGTTTTTGGTTTTTGTGTCCTGTTCAGGCAATTTGTAATATATAGGTAATGTTTTTTGAATCTCTTTTTACTTCCTTAGCTTTAAAATTTTTATTTTTCTTTCTATGCCACTTTATTTTCCATTTAGACTTTAAGCTCTTGTTTCACAGATTTCATGCTTATTATGTAGATCCATAAAGCTCAGTGCTTGCAGGCAATTTGTTTCTGTATTTCTTGTTAGGTTATTTTCCAGATTGTGTTCTTTGCCAGTTCTTGCTTACTTTCTGGATTATTTGCTTTCTGGGACAGGATTATTTGGTTACCTGAGAGAGATAGCAAGAATCTCTCACTTTTCATGAGAATTGTTTTTCCTCTTCTCTTTGAGGTCTAGATATTTCTTTCCATTCACTTCTGAAGCCTGTTTATAACTTGGGTCTTGAAGTGAATGTTAATTACTTAGAGAGGCCTTCTCTTTCTATTCCAAATTAGGATTCCACCGTTATTCTCTCTCTGAATCCTGGTCCTTTCCTTTATAACATTTATTATAATATGCAACTTTGATCCCAATTTGAGAAAGAAAATGCCTAGCTTTGATGTATTTTTTCCTCTCCCTGCAAGAGGTCTGGCAAATTTTTTATTTTTAGCATTAGGAATTTAAACATTGTAACTTGCTATTTGGTGAATAAAAAACAATTGCTGTAAAACTTTCAAAGAATCTTAAAGAAAAAGTAACTGCTTTATAAATTACACAGATAATATAGCTTGCTTGGGGCATGATTAAATGTCTAAATGTCATTGGAAGGATATTGATTTTCATGGACAGTATGTTTGATCCTTTCTAGTAAAGCCCTTACCCAGTGCTAAATGATCACCTCAACACCACTTAACTAAAGACTTCAAAGAGCACCACAAAAAAGATGATCAAAAGGACAAAAACTGATGGATAAAGCAAAAATCTGAAGTTCTTTTGTGGTCCTGTCTGAAAATTCATGCTCATTTTACTTTATCCTCCAAACCTACTCCATGAAAATTCTGCAAATTGCTGACTTCATCTTTTCCGGACTTTATGCACACACACCAGCATACATACATACACATACACACTCATCTACATATAGCTATGTAGCTACTTTTTATTTTGTGCTCACTATCATTAGTACAACTTAAGAGTTGTGGGCAGATCAAGCCTGAGAGGACCTTATGGGTTTGAAGCAAAGATTTATCTTTAGTGGTATATCTAGAGTCAACTGAGAAGAATTTGAAAAACAAAATGCAAAATTCAATAAGGCAAAAAAGTGATTAATTGAATCCAACCTGGATAAAGTGTTTCAAAATACCATCTACCCAAATTAACTCAGTATAAAAGAGCCCAGCATATTCTAAAATAGAACCATTTTGGAATCAAAGAATGTCTTTTACTTAACTATGATGTATTCCTCTTAGAGTGTAAAAAAACTCTGGCATGTCGCAATGTTTATGTGGAATATTTGGTATGAGAAATCAATTGTAAAGATTGGGTAAATATTGAGTTAAACATCTTTGGCAAGTCAAATGGTTTCCAATTATTTGTTTTCTATAAAACTGTAAAAGAACCTAATTAAGATGTCATCTTACAGGTCATTAAAATCATTTTTGAAGCTAGATCAGTAGGTCCTTTCTAGCATTTAACTCAGAGGTAGTTCAAAGAATTATAACATTGCTGGAACAAAACTTCTCTCCTCATTCTCTGAATTCTCCCTGCTCTTATATCCATCCATTAAAACAACAACTACAAAAATAGTGTATAGAATTGCTGCTGAGCATTTTTCCATTTTAGTAATAAGTAGGAATTGTCCATGGATACTGGAACTGATTAAAAAATATCCTTTCCATCTTGTTAAGAGATGCATTTCCAGTAAAAATTGACTTTTTATATTTAATAATTATTTAAGAATTTATGTAATACATTTTAATGTTTCAGTCAATTCTATTATTATTTATAATAATCATTTCAGAAGAAAATTTTATAGAGTAGTATAGATTAAGACGTGAAAAATATATTCATTTCTTTTTTAAAGAAGAATAATATGGGATAAATAAAAGACTCTCAGCAATAAAATGTAATACATTATGATAAAATTCAAGGGAAAAATAGTAATGTAAAATTTTTGACAGTTCAAGAAGAGGTTGGTCTTTTATTTTTGAAGCAGATGATGTCATTACCAAATTGCTGTGGTATGTAGATTCCAAAGGCTATATTTGAAAGAGCAATGTAATAGCTTAAAATGCCAATATTTATAAAATACTGAAAAGTTCATATTTTATAACTATTTAAACTTATGAGAAACATTTTAGATATTACCTAAAAAGGGCTAGTGAGCAAAATTGTTTAAAGTGGAAATTTGTGGGATGGATGTGAGCAACAAAAATGTAGACAAATAGCAGTGTTTAAGGAGCATGTCTGAAGGCTTATAATTAATAAATCGATTTCATTCTGGAAAAATCTTTCCATGCTTTCCAAACTCTGCTTTGTAGAAAACACTGGCTCAGGTAGATGTTAATCAGTGCCCCATGAATAAAGGTTCTGTAGTCAAATAAGTTTGAGAAATTAAAAATACTAAATCCTCTTTTTGTAAATTCATGATAACATTGAAATATTAAAGACTGAAAAAATATGAATGAAAATGTAACCTTACATTTTGTTTGGGGGGAAGCAAATTTATTTGTGCAGAATGCTTTTTTCTTCACTTTTAAATAGTTTCCACATGAAATTATTTGTGAATTTCTTTTCTTCAGGCATTCATCAGTTCTGTGTTCTCAGGGGTGTCTTTCTGAAAGCACTGCTCTTAGTATGTGAAGTGAGGCTGCAGAGAGAGTTCGTAACTGAAGGCGTAGACTAGATGGACGGGTGCTTGGAGCACCGGTCTATAAGGAGTCTAAGCCATCTCCAGACAACTGGAAACAGAGGAGGGATGGCTCCCCAAAGAGCTACTGTCCAGATAGAAGGCGATGGTTTCTGCTGGATGGGGCTCACCTATGGACATAGGCTGTAGCAGTAGACATCACCCCTGGGCACCATAGCAGAGTGGTGGTGGATGCCCTGTGGAGACTAACATGTCTTACTTGTGAGCATGCATGAGAAACCCTCACCCCGGAAGTCTCCACAACACCATGCTTAGGGGGCACTTGGTTGGAAGCAAGGGAGATTTTCTATTAGCAAATAAATAGCCTGTGGAAGCATGAATTACATGGGTAAAATTACAAATGAAAATCATAATGGGTATTTCCAAGTTGGATATTATATAGCAGGGCTTACCAGGGAATTGAGTTGTGTTAAAAGGCTTCATTGTTAATGCTCACCTATTTCATGACATTTCTTTAATGTTTCTTATGCTGCTGCTTGGGAAGACAGAAGCTGATTTCTTGTGGTGGAGAGGGGCTAGTTAGTGGGGGATGAGAAGGAGGAGTGTAGAAGGGAGCTGTAGAGGAGAGGAGCAGAGAATTGGTATGCATTTAGATCTAATTTAAAGGGCAGATTTTAAGTTTACATGAAAAAACAGTACACAGCAATAAAATGTTTTAAAATGTTAGTCTTTGGTTAATTGGTTCATCCTTAATATATTCTCCATGAAGAGTTCATAGGCTAAGATGTTTCCAGATGTTTGCAAAGGGGCTCCAAGCCAGCATCCTGTGCTACTGCTGTTGACATCAGGATAGAATGTTGGATTCTTGGAGAGCAGAACCACTGAGGGGCATGCAGAAGGCCAGCAGCCCCAATTTGATCTTCAAAGAGGACATTAATGGTATGTACTATATTGTGTGCTATACCATGCTGATAGCCTTAGAAAAACTTAGAAAACTTTAGGAATTTTCAAAAATCCAAAGAGTGGTCTTATGAGACACATGTAGAGACCTATTGAGTCTCTTTCTGGGATCAAGTACAGATTCAAGGTTTTAGAGGAGTAAGCAACTATTTCTTGCACTGCTTGCTGAGTTTTCTTGGCACTGAAATAGATCCACTGCCCCATGAAAATATCTGCCACCCTTCTAATAGAGATCTGTTCAGTTGATTCCACGTGAGTAGCTAGAGGAAGAAACCTACCTTCTGGACAAATTGTCTTTTATTAAATAATAGTGGGTGGGGTAACTCTTATTATTTAATGGATACTGTTTAGTATGTACTCAGTTGATTACTTCTGTAATGTTTTAAACTTTCTTTGGTTGATTTAAGAAGAAGCCAGATTTGTTTAAAAGAAAATGGAATGGACAAGAATACCGTTTTTAGGTTCACTGTATACTAGATGTATAACATTTGGAGAGTTAATTAATCTCTCTCATCCTGGATATTCCAATCTGTAAAGTGGACACAATACCACCTACTCCGGAAGCTTGTTTTGAACAATAAAGTAGGTAAAGAACTCTGCAAAGTGCCTGGCATATATTAGGACATAAATAAATATTTTTGTAATAAAGAAAACCTGTCATGAAATCATAGAAACAACAATCTCACATTTCAGTTGTAGCACAGGTTCCCACAGATTTAACTGTGATCTGTTTTTTTTTTGGTGGGTGGTGAATTTCATAGAGGTGGTGACTTACTAGGTGAAGCCCCTCAGAGTGGGGAGCTCAAAGAGGCTTTCAGGAAATACATCCACCACAGGAATTTTAGTAGCCTGTATTTGTCCCAAATCCTATTTAGTCAGGGTTAAAAAGATGGTGAAACATCAATCTCAATATAAATACATACTTTGTCTTAAAAACCCTGGAGACAAATTATAAATTATGATCTATAAATGAACCCAGGGCATATATGCTGCTTCTTAGAAGATTTCCAAGATGCCATTAAAGAGACTTGTTGTCACTTATTGGTGGATTTAAGCACTACCCTCCCTTTACTCACCATGCCAAGGAATAGTGGTTAAGAATTGATGTGCATGTTCCAGATGGACCAGCAAAAAATACTGCAGACATCATTCAGGGAAGCTGGATATAACAATGTTGGTGATCTTATCACAGACAGCATTTATCTTAGTCTGCTTGGGTTGTGAAACAAAATACTACAGACTGGGTGGCTCAAACAACAGAAGTTTGTTTCTCATGGTACTGGAGGCTAGAAGTCCAAGATCAAGGTGCCAGCAAGGTAGACTTCATTCTTAGGCCTTTTCTCTAGGCTTGTAGGTGAGTGCTGTCTTGCTGTGTGGTCACATGACCTCTTCTTTGTGTGCCCCAGGAGAGAATGAGCACTGGTGTCTCTTCCTCTTCTTATAGGGACACTGATGAGTATCCATCATCGTGGTGGCCTCACCTTCATGACCATTTAAACCTAATTACCTCTAAAGGCCCCACCTCCAAATACTGCCACACTGGGAGTCAGGGCTTCAACATGTGACTTTTGGGGGGACAGAAACATTCAGCCTACGACAGCATTTATGAGTGTCAAAACATCTGGGAAAATATGCCACAAATGTAGAAGACACCTAACTTCTTCAATGTGACTGTTCATCCCTCCACTGCAAAACTACTTGATTATCTCATTAAGTCATCATTCTTTTCTCCCCAACCCACCCAAGCAATTTTAAAACCAGTTGCACCTTTTACCCAGAGAATTATTTTATAATTTACCTTATCACTCAAGCACCACCTGCTCATCACCAAGTATTGTGATTTTGACTGACAATATTACCCTGCCTTTTTAGAGAGGGAACATAATATTTCTAATAAATGTTTGCACAAATAAACACAAATTTTGCAATCTGCTTGAAGTTGAGTTTTGTAGGATTATCCCACATGAAGTCTATAAAAAGGGAAATTGGAAGATAAAAATTAGCCGGCATCTGTTCAACCTTATCCCAGGGACACAAAGACTGTATTTAACCAAGGATTCTGATCAGTGGAGAAATAACCCTTATTGTAGGGAAGGATCTGGAGAGAGAGCAAGAGGGGCCGAATTCCTCTTTTTATAACAAACCCACTCTAGCAATAATGAATGCATTTCTGCCATGATGGCATTAATCCATTCATGAAGGCAGAACCATCATGGCCTGATCACCTCTCATCTGGCCCTACCTCCCAAGACTGTTGCTTTGGGTATTATGGTCCAACATGTGCTTTTTGGGGAACACATTCAAACCATACCACTGAGTCTGGTAAGGGTTCAGGAAATAGTGGTTTGCCCCATACCTATGCTCCACTAGACTCTTCTCTAACTAGAAAATTCCACAGGAGCAATCAAGAATACATTTCTAGCATGAAATCTCATAAAACATTTATACTTCTTGCTTTCCTTAGGGCACTTAGCAAAGTGTCTGCCGCATAAAGTACTTGGGCCATATGGCTTTTGAAATCTTACCACTCTTATGAAGCTGTCCCCAGTGTCTGATGGACCCTGTGGACAAATTACCATGCTAAACTACGAATTTATCTTCTCATAAGGTGTACTTACTGGGAAGAAAAGAAAAGAAAAGAAAAGGACCCCCAAACCACAGAATGTACGTTCTTCTCATCAGCTCATGGCACATTCTCTAAGATTGACCATATTCTAGGACACAAAGAATGCCTCAAAATATTTTAAAAAAATAGGAATTATATCATGCATCTTCTCAGATCACTGTGCAATAAAAATAGAAATCAACCCCAGCAGAAACTCTCATCTCTATACAAAGTCATGGAAATTAAACAACTCCCTGCTGAACGATTCCTTCATAAATGATGAAATAAAAATGGAAATCAAAAGATTCTTTGAACTAAATGACAAAGGTGACACAAGTTACCAAAATCTGTGGGACATAGCCAAAGCAGTCCTGAGAGGAAAGTTTATCTCCGTAAATGCTTATATCCAAAAGTCAAAAAGATCACAAACAGACAACCTAATGAATTGACTGAAAGAACTGGAAAAAGAAGAACAGAGCTACCCCAAACCCAGCAGAAGAAGGGAAATTAATAAGATCAAATCGGAGCTTAATGAAATTGGCAACAGGGAAACTATATGGAAGATTGATAAAACAAAAAGTTAGTTCTTTGAAAAAGTAAACAAAATTGACATTCCCCTGGCTAAACTCACGAAAAACAGAAAAGAAAAATCTCTAATAAGCTCCATCAGGGACAAAAAAGGAGAAGGTATAACCGATCCCGAGGAGATTCAAGATATAATTTATGAATATTATAAAAACCTTTATGCACACAAACTGGAAAATGTGGAGGAAATGGACACATTTTTAGAAACACATAGCCTCCCTAGGCTCAACCAGGAAGAAATAGAATTACTGAACAGACAAATATCAAGGACTGAAATCGAAACAGCAATAAAAGTCATTCCAAAAAAGAAAAGTCCTGGATCAGACAGTTTCACACCCGAATTTTACCACACCTACAAAGAAGAACTGGTGCCTATCCTACAGAAATTATTCCACAACATCGAGAAGGATGGACTCTTCCCCAACATGTTTTATGAAGCCAACATAACTCTGATACAAAAACCGGGAAAGGATGCATCAAAAAAAGAAAACTACAGACCAATATCCCTTATGAATATCAATGCAAAAATTCTCAACAAAATTCTAGCTAACCGAGTCCAGGTGCTTATTAAGAAAATAATCCACAATGACCAAGTGGGCTTCATTCCAAAGATGCAAGGATGGTTCAACATATGAAAATCTATAAATTAATTCACCATATAAAGAGAAGCAAAAGCAAAAACCACATAATTCTCTCAATTGATGCAGAAAAAGCATTTGACAAAATTCAACACCCTTTTATGATAAGGACACTTAACAAAATAGGCATAGATGGGGCTTACCTAAAAATGATACAAGCCATTTATGACAAACCCACAGCCAACATCATACTGAATAGGGAAAAATTGAAAGCATTCCCACTTAGAACTGGAACCAGACAAGGTTGCCCACTATCTCCACTTCTATTCAACGTAGTGTTGGAAGTCCTGGCCACAGCAATCAGGCAAGAGAGTGGAATTAAAGGCATGCAAATGGGAACAGAAGAGAACAAACTCTCACTATTTGCTGATGATATGATATTTTATCTAGAAAACCCCATGGATTCAACCAAGAGGCTCCTGGAATTGATAAATGAATTCAGTAAATTCTCAGGATATAAAATCAATATACACAAATCAGAGGCTTTCATACATATGCCAACAGCAGTCATACCAAGAACCAAATCAAAGACTCAATTCCCTTCACAATAGCAACAAAGAAAATAAAGTACCTAGGAATATATTTAACTAAGGAGATAAAAGACCTCTACAGGGAAAACTATGAGACATTGAGGAAGGAAATAGCAGAAGACATAAATAGGTGGAAAACCATACCATGCTCGTGGGTTGGCAGAATCAACATTGCTAAAATGTCTATGCTACCCAAAGTGATCTACAGATTCAATGCAATCCCTATTAAAATACCAACATCATTCTTCACAGATGTAGAAAAATTAATTTTACGCTTCATATGAAACCAGAGATGACCCCGCATAGCAAAAACAATTCTAGGCAAAATGGGAAGCATCAATTTACCAGACTTCAAACTCTATTACAAAGCCATAATAATAAAATCAGCTTGGTACTGGCACAAAAACAGAGCCATTGACCAGTGGAACAGAACTGAGAACCCAGATATAAAACCATTCTCATATAGCCATCTAATCTTTGACAAACCAGACAAAAACATACACTGGGGAAAAGAATCTTCATTCAATAAATGGTGCTGGGAAAACTGGATAGCCACATGTAGAAGACTGAATCTGGATCCACACCTCTCACCTCTCACAAAAATCAACTCACGCTGGGTCACAGATCTAAACCTAAGGAGTGAAACTATTAGAATTCTAGAGGAAGATATTGGAAATACTCTTCTAGACATTGGCCTAGGCAAAGAATTTATGAAGAAGACCCCAAAAGCAATTACAGCAACAACAAAAATAAATAAATGGGACCTGATCAAATTAAAAAGCTTCTGCACAGCCAAAGAAACTGTCACAAAAGCAAACAGGCAACCCACGGAACGGGAGAAAATTTTCACGTGCTACACATCCGACAGAGTGCTGATAACCGGAATCTATTTAGAACTCAGAAAAATGGGCAAGAAAAAGTCAAACGACCTCAAAAAGTGGGCAAAGGACATGAACAGAAACTTTTCAAAAGAAGGCAGAATAATGGCCAAAAAACATATGAAAAAATGCTCAACATCTCTAATCATCAGGGAAATGCAAATCAAAACCACAATGAGATATCACCTATCTCCAGTGAGACTGGCCTTTATCAAAAAGTCCCAAAACAATAAATGTTGGCGTGGATGCGGAGAGGTAGGAACACTCATACCCTGCTGGTGGGACTGCAAATTAGTGCAACCTCTGTGGAAAGCAATATGGAGATACCTTAAAGAGCTACAAGTAGAACTACTATTTGCTCCAGCAATTCCATTACTGGGCATCTACCCAAAAGAACACAAGTCGCTGTATGAAAAAGACACCTGCTCTCGAATGTTCATAGCAGCACAATTCACAATTGTGAAGATGTGGAAACAATCGAAATGTCCATCAATACATGAGTGGATTAATAAAATGTGGTATATGTATATACCACATGGAGTACTATTCAGCTTTAAGAAACAATGGTGATATAGCACCTCTTGTATTCTCCTGGAAAGCTCTGGAACACATTCTACTAAGCGAGGTATCCCAAGAATGGAAAAATAAGCACCACATGTACTCACCATCAAATTTGTATTAGCCGATCAACATTTAAGTGCACACATAAGAATAACATTTATTGGATGTCGGTTGGGGGGGCAGGGGTGAGGAGAGGACGGGCATATGCACAAACAATGAGTGCGGTGCGTACCTCCCGGGGAATGGACACACTTGAAGCTCGGACTTGGTGGGGGGAGGGAGGGCAAGGGCACCATATGTAACCTAATCATCTCTACCCCCATAATATGCTGAAATAAGAAAAAAAAAAAAAGGAAAGAAAATGAAAAAACCTACTTTCCCTGACATTTAATTTAATTACCTGGTTCACTTCTATCTCTTAAATCTTATAACCTACTGGAAATGACTTTTGTTCTCTTCAATAATTTTACTATTATTTTTCCTTGAACGTACAAAAATTTTCCTAGTTAGTATAAGACATTTGAATTTGCATGCCTTTTTATAATTCAGAGATGTTTAATTTAGGACTTACAACAAGCAGGTATATCTTCTAGGTCAGATTCTGTGATTAGTAGTACATTTTGTGTTTAGTTTGTGGGGAAGAATGGGGCTGGGGTTGTAGGAGGTAAAAGAGAGTCCAAAGGGAAATAGAGATACATTAATTGGTATTTGGAAATGAAATAAAGTATTTTGTTTGTTCTTTTTTTTAAAAAAATCATGAATCCTATATTATGACTAATTAAGATATTATGATTAATTATCATCATTGATAAATTAGTTTTCTCAGTCAAAATATTTCAAGTTTTGAGCAATCATTTTGTGAAATTCACCAACATCAGTAAGTTATATCCTTTGAGAATTTATATATTAATTTAACAAGTAAAATCAATCAATTGTTGGGATGGTTTAATTAGCCTGCATCAATCATCTGCAATAATTCATAGTAAATAATGATCTTCATTATGGACACGTATGGTTATGCAAGGGGATGCCTACTTAGTCTATCCTGTTAGAACACCAGTTCATGA
The DNA here is from genome assembly GCA_004363605.1 of Indri indri. NCBI lineage: Eukaryota > Metazoa > Chordata > Mammalia > Primates > Indriidae > Indri > Indri indri. Next base: position 117,259 of record RJWJ010000789.1, on the reverse strand, counting down.
ACTCAGACCTCCATTGGATCAACCTCATTCAGGTATTATTCCTTAATGACATTTGAAAGGTTTTTTCTTCTAAAGTTTTATTTAGCAAGGATAAATTATATGAAAATGGCAACCATTTAGAATTTGTTAACATATTTATTACATATAATAGGTATGCTTTATAATACATACTTTATCATATATTTGTATAGCACTCAGCTTAGGTGTGTATATGTTATATAAATATATAGCACTTAGGTGTTTGGAAATTGTGAAATAAATTTTGTCTTGTATTGCTGTTAGTATTGTTATTATTTTTATTAAAATGTCCCTTTCTCAAAGGAACTTCATGCCCTGAGAAATAATCAAGCCAGGCTGTCCTACGGCCTTGCTGTAGAACTACCTATTTCATAGGGAACACACATTTGTTACATTGCCAAGCCCAGGGTCTAAGGTGCTTCATTGGCACCTTAGACAGAATAATTGAGATTAGGGGTGGAAGAGGGAAGGGTGGGAAAGCCTTACAAACTTACAGCAACTTCTGGTTGTCTGTTTAGCTATCTGAAATTCTACCACGAGCTCTTCAGTCTTTAGGATTGGTTAAGTTTTGTATTTTGAGGTCTTTAAGAATGGCCAAAAACTCATTGTCAGCCTCTGTCCTGCATTTCCTGTTTGCCTATTTTAATTGTGAATACTCCATGGCAGACTAGTTTCACCTCAGCAGATATATCTTGACAGTGTCTATACTACCACCTTAGAAGGCCTGGAAATTCTGTGCTCCTCAGACCACCTGCCAGCAGTTCAGCTTCTGCTGGAGCTATTACAGACTCTCTCTCTTCAGATCACCATTTTTTTTTTTTTTTTTTTTTGCTAATAGTTATAACTAGATAACTAGGAACCAGTGTCCTAGAATACTCACATAGCACCAAATTAGTACTTTCCCTACTTCTCTTAAGACTGGGTACTTAGTACCAAATTCCTGTACTGGTCCCCACCAATCAGCTGCCTAGCCCTCTTCTCCCTCATCAGGACAAAATTCTGATACTCTAGTTTTAATCCCTCTACAGTGGGGTGGGGTTGCCATCCAGTTTCCCCAATTTTCTTGTTGAGTCTTCGGCTGAGATCCACATCAGACTCTTGAATGGTTCCTCCCTTTGTGGCTTCCTTATCACCGTGTTTCACCAGTGAGATCTGACACTCAGTGCTGATTGCTTCTGGAATTAAAATTCTGGGTAGGGTCCTCTCAGAGACGAGGTGGACCACCTGACTCTCCATTGCCAGTCTCTGTATTTAGACTGGTTCCCCCCAATCCCTATATGAAGTCCTCATGCTGAAGGTCCCAGTCCAGGTGCACCAGGTAGAAAATGGCCAAGGTGAATCTTATGAGCACCCCACAGCAAGTTCTGTGAGGACTGAATGGAAACTGCATAGGTACCTTTGGAGGAAATGACCATCAAGCATGTCCGAGAACATCTTTGTTTGCGTCATTGGTCTGCAGGGCCAGCCCTGGTGACATCATTGTTCAGAACAGGGCAATTTGTGTATACAGCATCTCTCCATCTTTCATTTTCAAAAAGGATTTATTTTTATTCCCAAAGTGTCTTTCAATGTACTTATCCTAAGGAGCTTGGCTTCTTTGGCAGTTTTCCTCTGGCTGCATTAGTTGGAAACCTCTCTGGGTAGCTCTCCTTGGCTGCCAACCCTGTTTGACTGACAGCATCTCAGAGATGATCTCCTCTGGGAATAAGCAGAAGGATTTCTCAGGAATACTTGAAAGTCTTTTGAGAAAAAAAAGCCTTCCTCCAACCCCTTATAATTTTCCTTTGAGTGCTCAGCAAAGAGAAATAGCTCATGGAAATCTCCTTCCTTGTGTTTGCCTTTGAGGGCCAGCAAACCATTTTCTGGTCATTATATAGGGCCGTTTGGGTGGAAGAGTAATTTAGCGATGTCACCATCTCATGAAAGGTTTCTGTCTTTAATATGCAGAGTAGACAGAAGCCTGTTTATGAGCCAGAGACTTTCTCTATGGCTCTTGGGAACCATGTCCTCCAGGACGCATCCTGCTAGTCCACCGTCAGGTAAGAGTGTCTCTTGGGCTGCCTGCCAGTTCTTGGATGGCTGAAACACTTGTCTGGGCTCTGGCCACTCGCCCGACAGGGCTCCTGAACAGAGTCGCCCAGAGTGACTCACACAGAAAAATGCTACCTCATTTTGTTGAATTTCTCTGTGTGGGCTGAAGGTTGAGTTTAGCCGGGAGAGAAGAAAGTGAGGACCAGAGATGAGACAACTAATTGACAATCCCAGATACAAAATGACACATGAGAACATCAAAGGTCTTAAAAAGGAGGGCAGGTGAGTGCTTTGACCTCCGCTGGATTTGTTTTGCTACAGAGAGTCACAGTGAGTCATAGGCTGAGCTGGGGGCAGGCAGAGTGAGTTCAAAGGGGTTGGCACAAGGATATAAGATGTTTCAGTGAACAATCTCTAGTGGGAACTCACAAGGCGGAAGGGTAGGGCGTAATTCCCATTTCTACTGAATGGAAGGCAATAACCTTGAGAAGCCCTTCATGGAGTGGCTTTCCTCATGCTGGTATAGCTCAGATGTAAGCTGGACTCTACCAACCCCTTACAAGACAGAGTCAGTTCAAACTGTTATTTCATGCCTTACCGTCTCTGGGTTCTAGTTTTTGTGTGTGCTGTGTTTGATCTTGCCTCATGTGAACTCTGAGATAAAACTCAGCCTCTTCCTTGATTTTCCCAAAAATATCCGATCTAGGTCAGGCACAGTGGCTCATGGCCATATTCCTAGCACTCTGGGAGGCTGAGGCAGGAGTTTTGCTTAAGTCCAAGAATTTAAGATCAGCCTGAGGAAGAGCAAGACTCTGTGTCTACGAAAAATAAAAAAATAGAAAAAATTAGCTGGGCATGGTGGTGTGTGCCTACAGTTGGGTACTCAGGAGGCTGAGGCAGGAGGATCCCTTGAGCCCAGGAGTTTGAGGTTACAGTGAACTATGATGATACCACTGCATGGTAGCCCAGGCAACAGAGCAATACCCTCTCTCTCTCTCTCTCAAAAAAATGCAATCTAAATAAACATAAAAAATTAGGGTTGATTTTATTAAAGATGTGGGAGTTATAGAAGGAGTTATATCACAGGTAGCCAGATAAAAAAAAAAAAGCTAAATTTTTACAGTAGACATTTTTGTTTTCTCAATTTTTTTTTTGTCCTTCACTCCATCCCCTAACTGCCAAGAGCAGTTTCTCATTTGTTCTTGACCCCAAGAGCTCCTGGGCTTCTGCTGTTTCCTCTTCCTCCTACTTTTCTTCAACTAACCCCTACAGACTGCCCTAAGAGAACTTTAAATTTTCCTCCCTCTAGTATGCTCTGACTCCACACCGCAAACTTTGATACCCAAATTCAGCAATGATCTAACAAAGCAGCAGTAATGATGAATAACCCAAACAAAAACAAATAAGGAAAAACAAATGGTTGCACCACTATTATTCTTCTAACAAGTATTTGCTCAGTGGCTACTATGTGCCAAGCACTGTTCTGGGCAGTAGCCATCTCTGGGCCGAAATTTGTACAGCATCTTTATCCTCACAGCCTGTACGTGTTTCAAATAGAATATCTCATTGATTGGCCCTGGGGCAAGGCTTTTGGTTAGTTCTGATTCCTACACCTTACAGTTCATTCACGGCCCCACAATTTGTTTTTTAAGGACACAGAAGATACTAATCTCTGCAGAAGTGGAAAAAAGGACTTTTAGGAAGAGAGAATCATGTAAACAAAGGTAGAGGAGTGTTGAAATAAAGAGTATATTCAGAAAATAGAAAGTATTTCACATAGCTTGGATGTATGCTGTACAAAGAGGAATTTTAGGCATAAAAATGAAAAGACTGTTTAGTATTTGCAGAGAAATATTAATATTTACATTACTCATCCCCTTATTTGTTGTTGTCTTGTATTATATAATGGTTTTTATAAATGCATGAGAATGAATATTGCCTTTATCATTATGTTGAAGGCAGTGGGTCAAGTTCTGTGCCTTAGGATTGTTGTCTAAGAGAATTGCACATAGTGGCCTAGTACAAATAGTACAAAGAGCAGGAGTGATTTAGAGAGTGATGCTTATCCTTAAGAATATAGGCTCTGGATTTGGACCACCTGCACTTGAATTCTGGCTCCAGCACTTTCTAGCTTGCTGACCTTAGGAAAGTTACCCAATACAGTCCTCGGTTTTCTCATTTCCAAAATAGGCACAGTCATAACTTTGTCACTCAGTAGTTGTGCAGATTAAATGTGTGATTCATATATTGAGCCCAGAGCCTAGTAGACAGTGTCAATAGATGCTGCCTATTTTTTATTACTTTTAGAAGGATAGTATGGATGTTTTTAAATGTTTGAAAGGCTGACACATGAAATAGGATTAAACTTTCTATCTTCATGAGAACCTCTAGTGTCAGGACTAAGACTAATGTGTGTAAATAACAGATAGACTGGTTTGGGATTAATATGAAAAAATTATTTAATTGTTTGGAGTTGCTTGAATCCGAATAAGTTAGATGATGTTTTATACACCAAGGGAAGTGTTTAAGAAAAGACGGGGGATGTTTTAAAGTGTATTCATACTCAGAATGACAAAAATTAGATAAAATCTTTAGGATGCGTTCCAACTGTAGTAGTCTATTGGTTTAAACTACAAATTTATAAAAATCGAAGCTCTGGGCCAGATGCAATGTGTTTGATTTCCTTTTTCCCACCTCTCTTTTTTCCACTTGACAAACTGTTCCCAACTCCTAACATTCCAGCTTGCATGCCATCTTTCTTTATTTAACTATACACAATTAAATATTGTGGGTAGTTAGCTTTGCTCCCAGAAAAAAATTGGGTCCCTTAGGTAGGGGTTGTTGCAAAGGATAAGAAAATAACAGAAAATGGAAAATAATAGAAATAAAAGAATACACAGAGACGAAGATATAGTTTTATAGATTTATAAACATAATAGACAAAGCGGGGGTACTCAAGGGACATTGCGATTTCTCAGTCACAAAAGGCCACGAGTGAAGTTTTACATGGGTATTTATAGGTACAGTGATCGGTGGCCAGGGGTAACAGATTTACGTAATAACAGGTACTTCACCTTAGGTTAAAAGTTTTTCAAAAGGCTTCTATAGATTCCTTAACTAACTCTATCTACGTGAACGAATGGTTACAAAATCTTTCAAAAACAAACTTCTAACTTCTAAGGTAAATTTATCATTTAACAGAAGGGTTAAACAGAGATATAGTGGCTCCATATTTTTTTATCAAGTTATTGTGCATTGAGACAGATGGTCAGGAGTTTAAGCAGGAACTGTCCCTTGGGCTAATTGCTTTTAGCCACAGGTGTCTGTCTGTTGGGCAGGCATTCTTTGATCAGCTCTCATCCTGTGTCTCCTAATAGACCTGCTTTGTCTTTCAAAGCAAGTCAGAACCACAGGTCTGAGAATTGCAGCACCATCTTGGGAAGCAGCAGCCACTGACTTTTCAGATGCCCTCCTGAGGTGAAGCAGCTTTCTATATGTAAACTAACACATTCACATATTCCTTCGGGGCAAAGCCCTGCAAAACTCCTGAGACCATTTCTATCTCTAATATAGTTATATTAATTTATGGAGCGACAAACTATATACAATTAAATATATACAGTTAAATAAAGAAAAAATATGTATATATATTTTTCAGCAACAGGATCTTATTTGCGCAGGCTGGACTTGAACTCCTGGGCTCAAGCAAATGCTTATGGCACACCTCCACAGTAGCTGGCACTACAGGCTGTCACCACCATGTCTCGTGTATTTAACAATATTTATTGAGCACACACAAAAATGCCAGCTGTACTGTGATTGGTATCGTGAACAAGACACATCAGTTTCCTGCCCTAATGGAGCTTTAAAAAATTTTAGCAGAGGTGAATAGAAAATAAAAGCACAGTGAAGTAACTTCTATAACTGGATGCATGAAGAAAATAAAACAGAATGAAGGGATACTAGACTAGGGCCTTGGGTGGTGGAGGTGGAGGAGGTGCTTTAGGTACAGTGGTCAGGGAAAGCCTCTCTGAAGAGGTGACATTTAACTGGCACATCAGTGTTAAAAAGCAGGTGGTCATGCTGGGGGAAGCACATTCTAGACAGGAGAGCTAGTGAAGGCAAAGGTGCTGTGGTAGGAAAGAGCTTAGCGTGCTTGGTGGTTAGAAATAAAACTGGGTGGCTGGAGAGTGGTAGAAGAGATAAGAAGAGCATGGATCACGTAGGGCCTTGTAAACCTTGTTTACATTTGCATTTCATCCTAATCGCATTCTAACGGGAAGTCACGAGACAATTTTATGATATAGTTTATGTTTTAAAAAGGTTATTCTGACTTGTTTATGGGCTATGGGGAGGGAGTAGTTACAGTGAAAGCAGGAAGATGCAGTTGTCCAAGTGAGAGATAATAGTGGCTGGGAGTATATCAGGTGACTTTCTCCCACTGACTGTCCTGTAATGGAATGTCCCCTGGATGGAATGTTCTTTTAAAAATATCATATACTGTTTAACAAATAGTACTGTTAATGTATCTTTACATTGTATTTTAGTTAGGTATACAGTTACCTTCCTTGTTAGATTCTGAGTTTCTTAATCATGAGGAAAATGTCTTATCCCTCTTCTGTATACCTTAACCTTTAGTGTTGTAGAGAGCACGGTAGTGCTAAATTATTTATTTTGTACTTAGCAAATTCCTATTAAATGAATTCAAAAAATTACTTTTATCTAGACTCAGGGCTTTCTATAGTTACTATAAGTGACACAGGTAAATTATGTATCTAATATAAGCTAGATTTTGGATGGAATTAAAAAACATACTTCCCCATACTTTACATGTAGAATCAATATTGTCTGTATATAATTAAGGAAAACTCACTAAAAAGGGAAAGCTGACAATATTTTGTTAGAGGTAAAATACAAATCAGAAAGATTTAGGGAAACGAAATGAAGAAGTAGTTTCTCTGTTTGTTACAATAAAGGCTAAAGTAATGTTAACAAGAGACAGGAATACAGTGGCTCAAGTAGAATAGAAGTTTGTTTCTCACATAACAACAGGTCACACATTCAGGCTGGTTGGTCTTTCATAGTTCTCCCCTTAACTGAAGGTACTATGTACAAATTTGATTTTTTCCTATGTGGGTAAAAAGCAGAGACTAGTTTTTTAAATTCAATTTAGGTAGTCCAAATAACAGCAACTGCAGTCCACTAAAGTATAGACTGCTGGCTGAAAATTAAAATAGTAGAGTTTTGTTGCTTCATGTTGCTTTGCCATCTCCTAGAGTCTTGTTCTCATCTGCATGGTTGGAGCTAGGACATTGTTACACTCATCTTCTAGTCAGTGAGAAAGGAAAAAGAGGAAATTACAGAGCAAGAATTTAATTTTAAATAAGGGACATGAAAATTGTGAGTGTTTTGCTCACTTTCCACTGGTAATTAGTCATATGGCCTCACCTGGTGGTAAGAGAGGCTGTGAAATGTAGGTTCTAGCTGGGCAGTCATAGCAAAAACTCTACTATTTTGATTTTCAGCTAGCAGTCTGTACTTACAGTGGACTGTAGTTGCCATCATTTGACTACTTACAGTGGAAGCTTAACAAAGTGCTTTCCATCTCAAGCTATTAGAGTGCAGTGGAGTCATATACAAGTGCGACCCACCACTTGGGAACTTAAACTGCGGGACCCAGTCTCACTAATCTCCATTGGCAAGAGGTAAAGACAGCAGGTCAGAGGTAACCCAACTTGCTAAAATACCTCCAAAGCAATATAGGACCAGCACATCTCTTCCTAGCACTGTCAAGGAACATCTCTTTGGGGACTTAGAAATAGAGCTATAAACCAGTCCTAGCACCCCAACTTCTTGACCAAGTAGCCTGATGAGAAAGAATCAGTGAAAGAATTCAGGAAACATGAAAGGCACAGGAGCAAAGTCATCCCCAAAAGAAATTATTAGACCTCAACAATGGATACCAATTTAAATGAAATGATTAAAATGGTAGAGGAAGAATTCCATATATGGATTATAAGAAAACTCAATGGAGTTGAAGAGAAAATAGAAACCCAACACAAAGGAGCCACAAGAACAATACAGGAAGTGAATGAAAAATTCTCTTAAGAAACTAAAACATTATGAAAGGACCAAACAGAAATACTGGAAATAAAAAAAGCATTTAAGCAACTACAAAACACAGAGGAAAGCCTTAAGAATAGAACGGATCACACAGAGGGAAGAATCTGAGAGCTTGAAGATAATACCTATGTGCTAAACAAGTCGGATGAAGAAAAAGAACACAGAAGCAAGAGACAAGACCAAAATATGCAAGAAATGTGGGATTGTGTAAAGAAACCAAATCTAACAATTTTAGGCATCCCAGAGAGAGGAAGAAAATACACAAGGGCTGGAAAATCTATTTCTTGGTATACTGGAGGAAAATATGCCCGGACTAGCCAGAAGCCTAGATATTCAGGTACAAGAAGCACACAGATCTCCTGGGAGACTCAATAAGAAAGTTAATCACCACGTCATGTAGTTATTAATCTGGCCAAAGTAAACATGAAAGAAGCAATCCTTCAAGCAGTAAGACAAAATAGCAGATAACCTCCAAGGAAAACCTATCAGACTAACGGCAGACTTCTGAACTGAAACCATATAAGCTGGAAGGGACTGAACAACTATCTTCAATCATCTAAAACAGAATAATGGCCAACCTAGAATTCTTTACCTGGCAAAGCTAAGCTTCATTTGTGAGGGAGAAAGAAAGACTATCCCAGAGAATCCATTACTGATGGAATTTGTGAAGACCAGACCTGCCCTGCAGGAAGGACCCAGACGTGCATTATAAATGGAACAGTGCAATAGACACCCACCAAAGTAAAATCACTCAAGAGATAAAGTCCAGAACCTGGATTCCACAGTGGCTCAAGAGGTAAAACAAAACAACAAGAATTTATCCAACAATATGAACATAAATCTACCCCAAATATCAATTCTCTCAATAAATGTGAATGGCTTGAATTGTCCTCTGAAGAGACATAGACTGGCTGAGTGGATAAAAACTGTTAGCCAAGTATCTGCTGTCTCCAGGAAACAAATATAACTCACAAAGATGCTATCAGAGTCAAGGTCAAGGGTTGGAAAACAAACTTCCAGGCAAATAGGAGCCAAAAGAATGTGGGCATAGCTATATTTATTTCTGACAGCATAAATTTTAAAATAGCAAAAGTAAAGAAACACAAAGATGGTCACCATATAATGGTAAAAAGAAAAATCCAACAAGAAGAAGACTTAACAATTCTTAAAATTTATGCACCCAACATAGGAGCACCCAGATACTTAAAGTAATTGCTGTTTGATCTAAATAGCATGATTAACAATCATGCCATAGTATCTGAGATTTTCAACACACCACTGACTGAGCTGGACAGATCCTCCAAGCAGAAAATAAGTAAAGAAACAATGGACTTAAACAAAGCCCTAGAACAAATGGGTCTAACAGACATATATAGTATAATCCACTCAAGTAAAGCCAAATATACATTCTTCTCATCAGCTCATGGAACTTTCTCCAGAATTGATCACATCCTAGGCCACAAATGAGACCTCAACAAATTTAAAAAAGTAAAAATTACACCATGTATCTTCTCAGACCACAGTGGTATAAAATTAGAGACCAACGCCAATAGAAACAGTCACCACTTCACAAAGTCATGAAAATTTAATAATCTGTTGCTGAATGACTACTGGGTCAAGGAGGAGATTCAGATAGAAATCAAGATTCTTTGAACTAATTGATAATGGGGGCACGAGTTATCAAAATCTGTGGGATACAGCAAAAGAATTCCTGGGAGGAAAACTAATAGCATTAAATGCTCACATCCAAAAGACAGAAAGCTCAAAAATCAACAAACTAATAAACCATCTCAAGGAACTGGAAAAGGAAGAGCAAATTAATTTTAAATCTAGCAGAAGAAAAGAAGTAACTAAGATTAGAGCAGAACTAAATGAAATTGAGGATAAAAGAGCTATACAGAAGATCAATAAAACCAAAAGTTGGTTTTTCAAAAACATAAACAAAATTGACAGCCCTGTTTCTACATTGACAAGAACTGGAAAGGAAAAGACTTTAATAAACTCAATCAGAAATGAAAAAGGAGAGGTCACCAAAGACATCATGCAAATACCAAACATTATGTTTGACTGTTATAAAATCTATATGCCCCAAAACTATAAAATGTGGATGAAGTGGACCAATTCTTGGAAACATACAGACTCCCTAAGCTGAAATATGAGGAAATGGAATTCCTGAACTGACCAATATCAAGCATAGAAACTGGAGCAGCAATTAAAAACCTTCCAACAAGGAAAAAGTCCCAGACCACATCGGTTTACACCCGAATTTTACCAAAGCTACAAAGAGGAACTCATAACTATGATGTAGAAATTATTCCACAACATTTTGAAAGATGGTATCCTCCCAACTCATTCTTCCAAGCCAATATCACCTTGATACTAAACCCAGGAAAGAACGCAACAAAAAAAGAAAACTACAGACCAACATCCCTCCTGAATGTAGATGTAAAAATCCTCAAAAAAATCTCAGCAAATCGAATCCAACAGTACATGAAAAAAAAAAAATGCATCATGACCAAGTGGGCTTTATTCCAGAGATGCAAGACTGGTTCAACATGCACAAATCTATAAATAGAATTTGCCACATAAGTAAAAGGAAGAACAAAGACCATATTATTTTCTCAATAGATGCAGAAAAAGCATTTGACAAAATCCAGCACACTTTTATGATAAAAACTCTTAACAAAAAATCATAGATGGGGAATTCCTTAAAATTATTAAGGCCATATATGATAAACTCATAGCCAATATCATATTGACTGGTGAAAAATTGAAAGCATTCCCCCTTAGAGCAGGAACCAGACGAGGTTGCCCACTATCTCAACTTCTATTAAACATAGTGCTGGAAGTCCTTGCCAGAGCAATCAGACAAGAGAGGGGAATTAAGGGTGTCCAAATGGGGGCAGAAGAGGTCAAACTCTCACTCTTTGCTGAGGATATGCTATTATATCTGGACAATCCCAAGGATTCGACCAGGAGACTCCTGGAATTGATAAACGAATTCAGTAAAGTCTCAGTATACAAAATTAATGCACATAAATCCATGGCATTCATATACACCAATAACAGTCAAGGTGAAAATCAAATCAAAGACGCAACACCTTTCACAATAGCATCAAACAAAATTCAATATCTAGGAATATATTTTACTAAGGAGGTGAGCGACATGTATAGGGAGAACTATGAAACACTGAGAAAAGAAATTTTAGAAGATATAAACAGATGGAAAAATACCACGCTTATGGATTGCCAGAATCAACATTGTTAAAATGTCCACACTACTTGAAGTGATCTACAGAATTAATGCAATCCCTATAGAAATACTACCATCATACTTTACAGATTTAGGAAACATAATTCTACGCTTCATCCGGAACCAGAGAAGACCTCGTATAGCCAAAAAAATTTTAAGCAAAAAGAAGAAATTGGGAGGCATTGGTCTGCCAGACTTCAACCTTTACTCAAGGCTGTAGTAACCAAAACATCATGGTACTGGCACAAGAACAGAGATATAGACCTTTTGAATAGGATGGAGATCCTAGATATAAAACCATCCTCATATTGTCATTGAATCTTCAACAAAGCACAGAAAAATATACATTGGGGAAAAGAATCTCTATTCAATAAATGGTGCCGGGAAAACTGGATAACTACATTCAGAAGACTGAATCTGGATCCCCACCTCTCACCTCTCACAAAAATCAACTCAAAATGGATAACAGAGTTAAACCTAAGGCATGAAACCTTAAGAATTGTGGAACAGAATGTTGGGAAAACTCTTATAAACCTTAGCCTAGGCAAAGAATTTATGAAGTGGACCCCCAAAGCAATCACAGCAGCAACAAAAATAAGGAAATGGGACCTGATCACATTAAAACTGCTGCACAGCCAAGGAAACTATCATTAGAGTGAATAGACACCCTACAGAATGGGAGAAAATATTTGCTTTCTACACATCTGATATAAGGCTGATAACAAGAATCTATATAGAACTTAATAAAATCAATGAGAAAAAAATCAAACAACCCCATCAATAAATGGGCAAAGGACAGGAACAGAAACTTTTCAAAGGAAGACAGAACAATGGCCAGCAAATATATAAAAGAGTCCTCAACATCTGTAATCATTATAGAAATACAAATCAAATCCACAATCAGATATCACCTAACTGCGTTGAGAATGGCCTTTATCGAAAAGTCCCAAAACAGCAAGTGCTGATGTGGATGTGGACAGACAGGAACACTCTTATACTGCTGGTAGGACTGCAAATTAGTACAACCCCTGTGGAAAATACTTTGGAGATACCTCAAAGAACTGAAAATAGAAATACCATTTGATCTTGCAATCCTACTAGTAGGCATCTATCCAAAGGAAAAAAAGACATTCTATAATAAAGACATCTGCACTGGAATGTTTATGGCAGCACAATTCATAATTGCAAAGATGTGGAATCAACCCAAATGCCCATCAATGCATGAGTGGATTAATAAAATATGGTATATGTATACCATGGAATACTACCAAACTACAAAAAACAATGGTGATCTACCACCTCTTATATAATCCTGGATACAGCTTGAGGCCATCCTTTGAAGTAAGGTATCAGAAGAATGGAAAACTAAGCTCCACATGTACTCACTATCAAATTGGTACTAACTGATCAAAACTAAGGTGCTCACATGGTAGTAATATTAATCGGGTGCCAGTCAAGTGGGGTGGGTGGGGGTCCTTCACAACTAATGGAGACAGAGTGCACTGTATGTGGGAAGAGTATGCCTCTACCCCCGGCTTGGGCGAGGCAAAGGCATTACATGTAACCAATATCTTTGTACCAATAATACTCTGAAATAAAAAAAATAGATGTTTTTTCACTGTCTGTGTTCTGTCTGGGATCCTCCAACATCCTAGTTGATTTTCTATTTTTTAATTTTTATTTTTCAGACAAAGTCTTGCTCTGTCTTCCAGGCCGGAGTGCAGTGGTATCATCATAGCTCACTGCAACCTCAAATTCCTGGGCTCAAGCAATCCTCCTGCCTCAGCCCCCCAAAGTGCTTAGGTTAGAGGTGTGAGCCACTGTGCACAGCCCCTAGTTGATTTTTTAAAACTTGCCTACATTAAAGTTCATATTTTGTAATATACAGTTTTATGGGTTTTAGATGTGCATAGCTATGTATCCACTACCCAAGGTGATAGAATCGTCTGAAATTCTCTTGTGTATCATTTGTTATTAACCATTTCCCTCTTCCCCGACCTGTGGCAACCACTGTTCCATTTTCTGTCTCTACAGTTTTGCCTTATCCATAATGTCATCGAAATGGAATCATACAATATATAGTCTTTTCAGTGTGTCTTTTTTTGCTTAGCAAAATGCATTTATAATTCATTCACATTCTTGCCCGTGTCAGTAGCTTATTCCTTTTTATTGATGAATAGTATTCCATTGTATGGAACCACCTATTGAAGTAAATCTTGGTTGCTTTCAAGTTTGGACAATTACAAATAAAGCTGCCAAAACATTTTATATAGATCTTTTGCATAAGCATGATTTTCTATTAGGTGTCCACTAATCTACTTTCTGTCTCTATAGAATTGCCTATTCTGCACCTTTCATATAAATGGCATTATGTAATGCCTGGCCTTTTGTGTCTAGCTTCTTTCGCTTACCTTTATGTTTTCAAGGTTCATTCACATCGTAACATGTATTAGTACTTCATTTCTTTTTATGGCTGAACAATATTCTCTTGTGTATATCACATTTTGTGTATCCATTTATCAGGTGATGAACATCTGGGCTGTTTCCAGTATTAGTCTATTATGAATAATGCTGCTATGAACATTCATGTTTAAGTTTTTGTGTGAACATATGTTTTCCATTCTCTTGAGTATATACCTAGGAGTGGGACTGCTGGTGTCATAATAAATCTATACTTTATAAGAAACTGCCAAATTGTTTTTCAAATTATCATTTTGTGCAATCTGTTTTTACATTCTATGCTGGGTCTGCAAAATGCAGCAATAGCTCTCATTAGCTGGAATGATTGTGAAATACACATATTTATTTAGTGCTGACTATGTGCTGGGTACTGTTGTAAACAGCTGATTGACAATTTTGATCTTTATATTAATCCTATGAGGTAGGGACTCTTATTATCTCTATTTTGCAGATAAGGAAACTAAAGCAAGTAAGCTTAAGCAAGTTTTTTAAAGTCATAAGCTTGTAAATGGTAAGCTGGGCTTTAGAAACTGGGTAATCTGTCTCCAGAGTCCATTTTCTTATCTAGTACTTCTGCTGTGCCTACGTAGTGAATGTGTGAAGACCTAGCATGGGTGCTGGAATACAGTAGGTGCTCTAACGTGTTAGGAGGTTTCAGACTTGCTCTTTCTCTTTCGCTTTCAGTGTGACTTCTGATGGTTGGTTCTCTCCACTCCCTTCCTTCCTCCCTAAGCTGGAGGGTAAATCTCAGGTGGAGCAGCTGATCACCAGCAGGTGGCAACAGAGAACTGTCCAGAAGGGAGCTAAGACCTGTTTACCAAAGTATGATGAATTAGATAATCTGTAAAAAAGAAAATGGATGTAGAACTCGGGGAACTGTTTCTCATTTCTGAATAACTAAGTGGAAAGGAAAGGAAGTAAAATCCTTAGGGCTTAACTGAAGCTGAAATTCCTTGGGAACATTTGTTGACATCCAGTGCAATATTAAAAAGAACTGGTGATAGTTGACATCCTTATGTTTATAAACTCTGGGGCAAAGAGTTCATTATTAGATGACAACAGTGGGATTTTTCATAGATATCTGTTTTTTCAGAATAAGGGAGTCCTTTTCTAGTTTTCTGGGAGTTTGTATCAAGAAGAGTCTTAAATTTTATCAAATGCTTTTTCTATATGTATTGAGAAAATCACTTGATGTTTCTCTTTTATTTTGTTAATGTGGTGAATTACATTGGTTTTTGAGTGTAAAACCAATCTTGTATTCCTGGAATAAACACTGTTTTGTCATTATTGTCATTTTTTTCCATATTGATGATTTTGCTTTGCTTTTTTTATTTAGGATTACTGCATGTATATTTATGAGATGCATTTGCTTGTATTTTGTTTTCCTGGTGATTTCTTTATACATTTTAGTGAAATTATACTAGCATCACTAGATAATTTGGGAAATGATGCTTCTTTCTTTTTTCTCTGAAAAAGTTTTTGTTAGTTTCATTATATTTCTTCGTTCTTGAAGTTTCCTTTGTGGGTGGGATTTAAATTACATATATAAGTTTTTTTTAAAACAGATATAGAACTATTGAGACTTTCAATTTCTTCTTGTATAAATTTTGGTACTTCTCTTTTTCAAGAAATTTGTCCATTTTATCAAAGTTGTCAAAATTATTAGCAAAAAATATTCATAATATCCTCTTATTATCTTTTAATATGTATAGGATCTCTAGTGGTATGCCCCTTTTTATTGCTAATATTGGTAATTTGTGTTTTCTCTCTTTTTACCTTGCTCAGTCTTGCTAGGGGCTTGTGAATCACATCAATCTTCTCAAGAATCCAACTTTCGTCTTTGTTGATTTTTTTTCTCTATTTCATTAATTTCTACTCTTTATTATTTTCTTTTTTCTCCTTTCTTTGGATTTAATGTGTGTTCTTTTTTTCTACCTTTTTTAGATGGAAGCTGAAGTAATTGATTTTCAATCTTTCATTGTTTCTAATATATATTTAAAGGTGTAATTTTCTATAATCATTTTTAACTGCTGCCCACATTTGATAAGAATTTCCATTTTCATTATGATTGCTGCTATTGCGTCTTCTTCTTCTTCTTTTTAAAAACAGAGTCTCACTTCATGTCTTTTGCCCACTTTTTATTAGGGTTGTTTGATTTTTTCTTGTTGAGTTTACTGAGTTCTATATAGATTCTAGTTATCAGCCCTTTATTGGATATGTATCATGCGAATATTTTCTCCTATTCTGTAGGTTGTCTGTTTGCTCTTGTGATAGTTTCCTTGGCTGTGCAGAAGCTTTTTAATTTGATCAGGTCCCATTTATTTATTTTTGTTGTTGCTGTGATTGCCTTTGGGGTCTTCTTCATAAATTCTTTGCCTATTCCAATGTCTATAAGAGTTTTTCCAAGATTTTCTTCTAAAATTCTTATAGTTTCATGCCTTAGGTTTAAGTCTGTTATCCACCATGAGTTGATTTTTGTGAGAGGTGATAGGTGCAGATCCTGTTTCAGTCTTCCACATGTGGCTATGCAATTTTCCCAGCACCATTTATTGAATAAGGGTTCTTTTTCCCAGTGTATGTTTTTGTCTGCTTTGTCAAAGATTGGATGGCTATATGAGGTGGATTTATATCTGGGTTCTCAGATCTGTTCCATTGGTCGATGTCTCTGTTCTTGCACCAGTACCATGCTTTTTAGTTACTATAGATTTGTAGTATAGCTTAAAGTCTGACAAACTGATGCCTCCCAATTTGCTCTTTTTGCTTAAGATTGCTTTTGTTACATGGGGTCTTCTCTGGTTCCATACGAAGGGTAGAATTATTTTTTCTAGATCTGCAAAAAATGATGTTGGTATTTTAACAGGGATTCCAATGAATCTATAGATTATTTTGGGTAGCACAGTGATTTCAACAATGTTGATTCTGCTGACCCATGATCATGGTATGGTTTTTCACCTGTTTACGTCCTCTGCTATTTCCTTCCTCTGTGTTTCATAGTTCTCCCAAGGAACAGGAAATTGTGAGCATCTGGGACTTATAAAGGCAGAATATGAACAGCTGGATGGCCCACAGATTGAGGAGTGCTATGGAGGGGCCAGGGAAAGGCAACGGTGGAGGGTGAATTATTTGATCACTCTTGGGAAGCAGCTGAGCTCAGTACCATCTGAGCTGAAGACACACCTCTGCCACAGGCAGGCCCAACAATCTTGGCAGCTCCCAGGCCTGGTGTATGTAACATTGCCTTCTCGTTTCTCTAGGATTCTGAGGAGTTGCCTTTGCATTCCTGAGTCCCGCCCTGGGCCTAGCCTTCCCTTCAAGAGACTGAATGATAAATTGCCTTGGTGATCCAGCCTTGCCCTGGCTCCACCTCTTCTTTTGAAATCCTCATCCGTGGCCCCTGAATGTTCCACTTTCTCCAGAAATCCGGTTATCAGTGATCAAGAAGCAGATCTCCAGGCAAGCTTGCCTTCCTTGGTGAGGATTTGGCCATCTTACTGGAAGTGTGTGTCCACCTGCTGGCACCTTACAAGCTCATCCAGTTTTAAAACTCTTACCATTCATCCTGGGTTTTCAGTAACTTCCTCTTTGTGGATACAAGGACCAAGAGTTTTCATTTGCAGAAGGGAGAAAAGTGACATGACTTGCATCCAGTGATTGATCGGCTCTTCCAGGCCTTTTTACTTCTTAATTCCTCATTGCTTTGTTCACCTGGCAGAATCCTGTTCATTTTTAGATACTCGATATGGTATTTTCCCCAGAAACAATTTCTATCTGGATTAAATTAGACCACAGCCTTCTGTGGCTACTCCAAGGATAGCATTTATCACATTGCATTCTAATTCCCTCCTTCCTTCCTGCCTCAAATACTTACTGAGCATCAGCTCTCCTTAATGCTGCATTAAGTGTTATGAGGGAGAGCAACAAGGATGCAGTCCTTGTGTGAATGTCTAAGAGGGAGTATGCATCAATCAAATAATCATTCCAATGAATGTATAAACTGAAACAGAAAGGGTGAGCTGGAAGGAAGTTACTTCTGCCATTTGAAATCTAATAAGAAAGAAACATAACCTAGATTCAGGGGTAGTAGTCTGGGAAGGCTTCCTTAAGGAAAAAATGCTTAGCTGAGATCTGCAAGATGAGTAAGTTAACTGGGACTAGAGAAGATAAGGGGACTCCAGACCAGGGAAATATCATGTGGAAAGGCCCTGTGGCAGGAAGAACTTGAGGATGTGACTCATTAAATGAATGCCAGTATAACTAGAGCTCAGAGTAGAGAACATGGTAAGAATGAGGCTGGAATGATAGTCAGATGCCACATCAAATGTAGCTTTGTGGACTGTATTAAAGGTTTTATATAGGACCTGGCACCTTGTTGGCTACTTTTGTGAAGGCAAGAATCCACTCCTACAAACTTCCTAGATCTATAGATGAGCCAAGGTGTCCAGAAAGTCTCTAAAGCGCCCCTCTTTATGGACATAATTAATCTTATCATTGTCCTGGCAAGTCTGAGTAGGAGAGATGAGGCCCAGATTTATCGTATTTGGCTCAGGACCCCGCCAGAGAAAAGGGCAAGACATGTGTTAGCACTACCCATCACCTACATGCAGCAGTGGCCACAGGAATATCCAGAAAAGTTTCGGTGAGAGCAGAGATATCTGAGGATCCAAATAATTGAAGAGTCTTATCCCGCACCTCCAGACATATTCTTGAGAATAAACAGATAATTGTGTAGGAGGGATTCAGGTAATGACATGACTCCTAGAAAACCAAATCCAACTCTAGCCTGGGTCACAGAGCGAGACCCTGTCTCAAAAAAAAAAAAAAAAAAAAAAAAATTGGTTTCCCAGTATTGTCTCAGTATCACAAAAGAAATAGCTTGGTTTTGAGGGGAGGCGCAGATATTGGCTTTCCTTCCATTAATTTCTCTGGATTTTAAGAAAAAGAATTGTTCAAAGTAATTTCATAATTATTATGTTAATTGAAAAGTAGAAGTTATCTGGTTAAATGTAATGTCTGTATTATTAAAATTTACACAGTAAAAATTTGCATGAAATGCCAAAAAAAAAAAAAAAGAAAAAAAAAGAGAAAGAAAAAAGAGAAAAGAACAGTTTAGTGGTTTACAAGAGCAGACTCTGGAGCCAGATAACCTAGGATCAGCTTTGCATTTTAGGATGAATCTAACAGCTGTAAGGCTTTGACCAACCATTTAATCTCTCTCTATGTCTTAGTTTCTTCATCAACAAAATGATAGTATGATAGTCACTTATGATAGAATCTGCATTATATAATTGTAAAGATTAAAAGAGTTAATATTCATAAAACACTTATTACAGTGTCTAGCATGTAATAAGCACTAAAAAATCTCAACTACTGTTATTAATTTCTGCATTTGCAAATGCATTTTTTGTATGAGTAAATCAAAGGAGCAAAACCATAAAATAATCTTGTTAGATGCCAAAAGGTATTTTGATAAAATTTAATATCCATCTATGATTTAAAAGAAATTCCTAGTACACAATGAGAAGAAAGATACTGTCTCAAAATGATAAAGAATGTCCTCCTGAATTTATCAGCCTCATATTTAAGGATGCTTCTATCACCACAGTTATTTTGATATTGTTCAAGAAGTTCTAGTTGATGCAATAAAAGCAAAAAAGAAAAGATTTACTACTATTTGTAGATAATACAAGTGTGTATCTGGGAAACCCAATACCAATCAAAATGCAAATAGGATTTTTAAAAATTGAAAAGATTGATAATTATTTTAAGTTCCTTCTAGAAAAATAAATGTGTAAAAATTGTCAAGAGGATTTATAAAAAAAGGAGTGTGAAAGTACCTTTGTCCTAGTAGCTATTAATCTAAGTTGCTGGTGCACAGACATATTAGTGGAAGGGAAAACAACAAACCCAGAAGACCTGTATATGATAAGCATGGTGTTTCAAATCAACTGGAGACATGATGGTTTATTTAATAGATGGTATTCGGACAAGCAGACATAATCTAATAACTAATGAAATTTATCATCCTTTGTGGGTGTAACCACTACACAATTTCTGAGATGCATCATATTGTCAGGGAGTATCTCTACAATCAGTTTGGAACCATTCACTGAGAGGTGATTTAGGAAGCTTATGGTTTATTGAGAAGGGTGAGTTAATCCTTTAACAGCAATTTTTCACTAATTCTTTTACATAATTTGAGGCTGTATTGTTGGGTGCTTCTGTGTTTGTGATAAATATCTCTTCTTGCTTTATTGTTTCTTTTTCTGGTATATAATATCTATCCTTCCTTTATAAGGCATTTTTTGCCTTGAATCCTGTTTTGACCATATATTAAGAAGTTGTCATAATTTATTTTTGTTCACATTTGTCTTGTATATCTTTCATTACGCTTTAATTTTAATCCATTTTGAATCCTTTTGTCCTAAAAGTTTCTTTTGTGGAATAAACATTGCTGGATCACTGAAAATGCAATCTGATAGTCTTAGTCTTTTAATTGGTGACTTTAACTAATTTAAAATTATTTTAAAGCTATATAAGTTTTTATCACTGCCATCATTTTTCACGTGGTGCATTCACTATACATTTTTGGGACCCTCTTTCCTACTTTGCATTCAAAGGACCAGATTCTCTTTGGCTAGTTTAAAAGTTATTCATTTTTTTTTATTTTTATGGAGGTTTTCTTAATGTAAAAAGCCAGACACCTATGTTCATTTATTCCTATTAAATATGAATATAACAAACATCCATATATACCAACTACATAGTTAGAAAATAAAACCTTAGGAAAGAAAACCTTGGTAGAATCTGCCTGCATATCCCTCTTCATGACGCTTCCTTCCCATCCCCTTAAAGTTAATCACTCTCTTGAATGTGATCCTTATAATCCCTATACATGGCTTTGTATTTTTACTACATATATGTATCCTTAAATTATGTGTGATATTGTTATGCATGCTTTAAACTCAAAACAAATGGTATCATCTGGTATGCATCCTTTGCAACTTGCTTTATTTTGCACTCAACATTATGTGTGAGATTTACTCAAAGTTGATACATATATCTATATTCAGTGCTGTGTAATATACTATGCATATCCATTATATGAATAAACCACAATTAACTTATCTAAGGTATATATTATTCAGTTTCAGCCACAGAGGCTAGAACACAGACAAAACGAACATCCTTTAAGATGGTTTTAAGAAGACAATGTGGAAATGATCACCAAAAATTTTGTAAAAAGAAACAAGCAAATTTGACAAATTGGACATTCAGCAAATTGACCTAGAGCCCAATAAGAGGAAAAACAAGCTGTGGTAGCAAAAACAATTCTATCTACCCATGTCCCCTGTATTAGTCTGCTCAGGCTGCCATAACAAAACACTACAGGCTGAGTGGCTTCAATAAGAGAAATTAACTTTCTCACAGTTCTGGAGATTGGAAGTTCAAAATCAAGGTGCCATCAAGATTGGTGTCTAGTGTGGCTTCTCTTCCTGTCTTGCAGATGGCTGCCTTCTCGCTGTGTCCACACCTGGCCTCTTCTCTGTTTACATGCACATGGAGAGAGAGAGCAGGTGCTCTTGTGTCTGTTTCTTAAAAGAGCACTAGTCTCAAAAGAATACCACTCCTATGAGACTGGGCCCTAACCTTATGACCTCTTTTACCTCCCTAAGGGCCCTGTCTCCAAGTACAGGTACGTTGGGAGTTAGGGCTTCAACATATAAATGCTGTGAGGACACTATTCAATCCATTACACCCCCAAATTGTATGACTCACTTAACCATTGCCACAACAACACCACCTCAATTTCAGTGGCTTACAATAATGATTATTTATTTTTCTTGCACATTGGTTTTGTGGGTTAGTTTGGATGAAATCGATTGCAGCCAGTGTTGGTTGGGCATGGATCTGGGTAATTAGGATGAGATGAGGTCATCAAGGTGGAGCTTCCATGACAGGACTGATGAGTATAAGAAGAGGAAGAGAGACCAGAGCTGAAATACATGCTCTTGCCTTCTCACTATGTCATGTCCTCAGCCATGTTATCGTGTAGCAAGAAGGCCCTCACCAGATGCCAGTACCATGCTCTTGGACTTCCCAGTCCCCAGAACTATAAGAAATACATTTCTTTTCCTTACAAATTACCCAGTCTGTGGTATTTAGTAATAGCAATGCAACATGGACTAAGGCAGATACCCGGGGCATATTCTTTTCATGACAGTGGCAGAAGCACAAGAGCCCCAAACCCAACCATGTAACATATTTCAAGCCTCCACTTGCACCATGTCTATCAATGTCCCATTAGCCAAAACATGGCTGAGCCAAGAGTCAAGCAGTGGAGAAGTCAACTTCACCCACCCATGAAGCTATGGCAATGGTGAGAGTATATAATACTGCTATAGTACAGTGAAGAATTGGGAGCAATGATTTGATCAGTCACAGCTTATATACTGAGGCTCTGATTGTTTGAGCCTTAATTAGCATCAAAAGACATAATTTTTCTGCAATGGCCTATGGAGTAGTAAGGTTGATGCTGCAACCACACTAAAATCATGGTTTCTCCATGTTGTGCTTTGATTTCCTTATGAACTTCTTAGATCTATTCTTAGGTTCTTGATACAGTGAACCCTATGGTTTGTTTGAGGGTTCAAATTAATCACACTCTCTCACTCCATGAGTTCTGGGTTATTTTAGAACTATCCACAGGGTCCTAGTATGAATTCAATACAGTACTAGCTTTATTGCTGATGAAGATTCCCTGGACCCAAGACTAAAACCGTCTTCCTGGTATTTCTCCTCCTAATTTGAATTTACCTACCTCATCATAGTTGTCATGCCTAGAGAGTACCCTGCCTGTCTGCTTTGTTTTTTGCATGGGAAAAGGAAGAAGAAGAGGTGGTCACAATTAATCAAGTGTAGGAGAATGTTGGGATTAGAAGTGTGTCCAAGCTGAAGAAATAGTTTCAGTGAAAGCCTTGAGCTATTGACAAACTAGTAGCCATTGAAGTCTCCAAGCAGTTGAGGGATTCACTACCCAGGAGCTGTAATTGCTGAAGATTAAGGCCCTTGGACAATTTAGCTTAAAGAAATCAGGCCAGAGGGAACCTGACAAATGACCACAAACATAAAGGGAAGAAGACAACTTCATTAATTAATTCATTCATTCAATAAAGATTTGTTGAATGCTATCTTGTGCCAGGCACACTATTCTGCAGGTTGGCAATTAACAAAATAGCCTCATCCCTGCCTGTGTGATGCATGCATTTATGGCTGCAAGTGATACAAAGAGCAAACAAATAAGCAAAATATACAGGATGGTAGGAGGTAATAATTAAGTGAGGGGTAAGGAGAAGAAAATTAAGCAAAGAAGTGGGATAGGGTATGTTGGTGGGGTGTAATGATGGAAAGGATGGCCAGTCTATCTTCACGTTTGAGTAAAGATCAAGAGGAGATGGGGGCCATGGGATAAGTGTTCTTCACAGAGGTACCAGCACATGCAAAGACTTGCAGTGGTTGAATGTGGGAGATAGAAGTCGAGGAATAGTACAAAGGGCATTGTGTGGGAGTATAAGGAGCAGATGAGGACAGGCAGGTAATGAGGATGGTGGCAAGAAGAGAGGAAGGGAAGATCAACTTGGACCTTGTATGCCAGTGCAATGCCTCGGGTGTCTGCTCAGTGAGACAGGGAGTCATTGGAGTGTTTTGAACATTGGAGAGATGCGGTCTGATGTATTTAATACCTTTTATAGTGATGGTGGAGCTATTGTGTTGAGTACAGATGGAAGGGGAGAAAGGGACATACTTCTATGTGATCCTGAGAAAATAATTAGAGTCAGCGAGTAGAAGGGGCTGAGTTTTCTAAATAAGTAGCTAACTACTTAATTAACCTAATCAAATGACTGTCCACCAGTGAAACTGGCTTCCCAGTCACTTGGGAGTTACACTCAGCAGCTTGTCACTGGCGGTCTCAGAGGATGCTGGGGATGTTGATGCTGGGAAATTCCTACATTGAAAAGGGCATCAGACCATATGACATTCCAGCTTCCTTCCAGTACTGAGGGTCTATGATTCCACAGCATGTATTATCTCCATCTCCTTCAACTAGAATGTGAGCTCCTTGAGTGCAGGGAGTTTTGTCCACTCTGTTCTGTTCATTGCTCTATTCCCAGTGCCTAGAATAGGTCCTAGCATATAGTAAGCACTCAATAACTATTAGTATTTGTTAAGTGTATGAATGTGTGTTAAACTTATTGCTGGACCTTGAGCAAGACAATTCTGTGCACCTCACAGAATACACCAGTTGGATTGGATGGCACAGATGACCTTCTAGGTTGGCTGGTCTGTGATCCCCATTCAAAACTCTGAGCCACGGTTTCTAAAGGGCTTTGCAGGCCAAGGGGTGCAGGGAGGGGCTCTCATGGGGATGAAAGACAGGGTTGGGGAATGGGTAAACCTAAGTCCAGGAGAAGGGCATGGATAACCTCTGGAGCTGGGAACAAGGTTACTCTGAAAATAAATGTGAATTGTCTTCTTTGACACTCACAAAGCTCTAACTTCAATGAGGGATGTTTCACTAGAGACTGAGGGTCCAATACACTGAGGATCTATCCCAAGTGTGTTGCCTTTGCTTCAAATGAGTCAGCCTGGTCAGCCAAGCACTTATGGGCCCCTGAAGCTCTCCTGGGAAAAACAGCAGGACAGCAGCAGAGATTCCATTTAAGGGTATTGAAAATAGATTTTTAATTTTGATGAAGTTCACAAATGACAACATTGACATTCCTTTAGACAAACAGTTCCACCAAGGTACAGCATTACCATATGTCCCCAGATGCCCAACAGACAATGATTTCATGTCCCCTTGAGGTTTCACAGAGCTGCCAATGTTAACGGGATGGCTGATAGGGCCCAGATTTGCTACCAGATAAGGCAATGAGACACCCCATCATATTTATCGGATATAGAATTAAATATGGAAAAGATGCACAATAGGTAACTGCAATGAGCTTATTCTGCATTTAGCTTTAGTTCCTTGCAAACAAAGAAGATAGTTTTTAATACCAAGAAGGATGCAAATGTGTGTGTCTTCCATGGAGCCTCTCCTTCAAATTGCTTTCATTATACATTAAAAGATGTAGAGTTTGGCTTCGTGCGACCTAGAAAGAAAAGAAAACAGCAGCTAGAGTTTAGTTACTGATTAATTGTCAGACTCTTGATGTCTATCATCTCATTTGTTCTCTATATTAATGCTAGGAGGCGGGTAGTTTTGTAGCTCCCAATTTACAGATGGGGATACTGAGGCTCAGAGAGAGTTAAGTGACGGGTCCATAATCATAAAGCTAGTAGAGGGCAAATAGTTTTTGAACTCCAGTCTATGCTCTTAATTCAGGGGTACACAACGTTGTAATGTATACTCTAAAAGGTTACGGTCATTATCTTTCAAACTCAAGTACTAGAATAATCACAATTACAATGGTAAAGAACAGTGTTTGAAATAAATAGTATGTATATTTCTTAGTCCAATGATGTCACTGTTACAAGGAGAGACTGGAAAAATAGAGAGAAGATGAATCCAAATTCTAGGGTTTCAGCTATTGGATCTCAGTGTCATTTCTCCAGATACTGGTGTGGGTACTTTCCCCTGTGTATTTTTCTTAACCGTATGAGCCCAACGGTGCTCAGAGCATAAACTACAGCCATGTCATACCCTGTCATCTGTGCTTCCATCCCATAGTACAAGGGTGTTCACCTTTTTGGAGGTATTTACCTGCTCAAGCCTGAAGGTCCCTGTGACACTGGCCAAAGGGTTTAGAACCCACATTGGTGGGCATGATGTTGCTCTTCACCACACCCCCTGATCTGCTCATCAAGGCTGCCAGCCAATGAGTCACGCAGGTGGCAGTGTTGCAGGCTGTCTTCTGGGTAGTGATGCTGAGTTTTGGGGTGAAGAAATAATAGAAGATCTGTCAGTGAGAGCCTGGGGAAGGAACCTGACCCATGGGACCATCATGGTAAAGTGAGGCTCTGAGAGGTACCAGTTAAAATTAAGTGTTTCTCCCAAATGCAGTTATCAGAGCAGAAAATCTCAAGGCCATTAGGGAAAATGCTGGGATCACTCCTTATAGACATTCCCGAGGGCATGAGAAAACCCAAGGTGACTCGGGGTGGCTGGCAATGGAATGAAGAACTGTAGTGTCCAATATTTCTTGTATAAATAGACCAAAAATTAGCAAAGTTTTTCAGACCAGAGTGAATTCTGGCAGCATGCAGAACCCCATTCACAAGAACTGTAGAATCCATATCCCAGTCACAGGCACCAAATACCCCCTCTTAGGAAAACCAAAGTTCCTCAGTCTTACCTGGAAGGGAACAGAGTGGAGTCTGCAGCATGCGGTCCCAGAGGCGCTTACCTGATTGTTAGCATCCCTGTTCTTGCTGCTTGAGCTCAGTCACAGGGACCATCCACCATACCCTGTGTCCTGCTACCCTAGGATTAATGCTACTTCTAAGTACAGGTCCTAGACACCATGAAGCCTGCGTCATGGGCTACAGCAATGACCACCACAACTCGGGTCTTTTTAGAATAATAGCTTTATTCCCCAAATGAACAGCACATTCAGAAGTAGGATGAAGAAGCTCTGCTATGAAATCCTCGGGGGGCTCAGGGCTGCCCTTGCTCTCTGATCCCTTCTGGGTGGTTCTCTCCCAGCCTGTGAGTCTTGCTCTTTCTCTTCCCACCTGAGTTTCTAGACATCCTCTGCCACAAGGAAAGCCACTGATTAAAGCCCTAAGAGCAACCAGAGAGGAACCACATGCATCAAGGTTGAGGAAGGAAGCCAGAAAAGAAATTAGAAAGGAGGGGGAGGAGATTAGTCATCATCTGGGGGCAGGCCGACATGAGGGCGGTGGTTTCTCTCCAAGTGGATGGCCATATCCCTTCTCTTTCCAGGTGATCCAGGGCCAGTATCAGTTCGGTTGGAGTTTTTTAACTTGTGGAGGTCCTGTATGAACTTGTCCAGCAGGCAAGTACTCAGATTACCACACTCCCCGGTTCTGGTGCTGTCCATGCTGCAGGGAAAAGACATGCCAGACATTACCATGCTCCAGGGACCGCACCGTGGACAGTCACTCAGAAGATTGGAGCAGGCTGGGGGGCAGCTCACACATCCTCCATCAGGAGAGCTCAGAGGTTCAGTGGGCCAGGGCAGTGTGGGGAAGGGCTGGGTGGGGATGGGTGACATTTTCTGGCATTCCACATGCTGTTCACTCCTACATGCTCAGCAGAGGTTTTTTGGGGTGGATGCAGGTGCAATCTATTCCTCTGCCCAGGCAGGGCTGGGGCCAGGCTGGTCTCTGCTCAGGCTCAGGGAGCACGGGAGGGGGTGCTGGGGAAAGGTACCCACTCTGGCTGGGTGAGAACATGCACATCTCCACGGATGTTGCACGTCCAGCGACCCAGACCTACCTCCCACACTGCTCTACTTGTCCCCACCCCCTGCAAGGGCTTCCCCTTCCCCTTGCAAATGTGAGATGAAGGCTCCTCGCAGATGTGAAAGAATGTCATCTGCAGATAAACAAGGTGGAGCCAAATTTCTACAATCTCCTGAGATACACCACGTCTACCCACTTGATCCTTACCAATCTTAACTCATGCGATACTAAGAGGTCTCCCCTGTACTGCAAGGGCAATTCCTGCAGTGAGCCATTCCACATCTCCGCATTTCATTTCCTAACGGCTTTCAGACGTGGAGTTTTTAAAATGTATTTAATCACAGTCCTTCCGGCTGTACCAGGACCTCTGACTCCCGTGGAGCCTGAGATTGGCTGGGCCCCAGGTCCCGGTGGACAACCACAGCCTGCTGGACCCTGGCCAGCGTGTTCTCTCCTACCTGGGCTACGCCTTCCTGAGTGTGAGGAGGAGAGAAGGTCCCGTGCTGGGTGGCGTGGGGAGCCTTACCTGGAGCCCTCTGTCTCCAGCTCCTCTTCCAGCTCACCAGCCTTCATCTGCACGTAGTCCTGCGCCAGTGCAGCCAGCAGGCGGCGCGCTTGTTCCTTACTGAGCATATCCAGGCCTGGGATGCTCTCCAGGTTGGACCTGGGGAGGGAAGCAAACCCAATGCAGGCTGTGAGTTCCTGCCTACCCTCTCCGCAGGATATGCAGCCAGGCTTCCTGGTCCTTGACTCCTCCTTTGAGGAGGTGGCCAGCGCAACTCCCAGTGACAGGGCAGGAGGTCAGTGTCCTCAACAGGAACCAGGCACTGGTGTGGTCTCCAAGCAGTGGTGTGCTGGAGCCAGTTCATAACAGGCTCATGAAAGTTGATGCTTCAATTTTCAGGAATCTTGCAAGCCGAGTGTTAAGTGAAACCATTATTAAGAATTAAATGATGAAATTCTGAAAAAGGTTTCAGTTTAATAAATTCGTATGTGGGTGACAAATACATTAACAGATCACATATTAGATTTATTACACCAAATTTTTGGGCAAACCAGTTAGTAGATTAGGATGCAATTCATTTCTGAAGTCAAGGCTGTACTGGAGAAATGAGTTCAGCTACAGATAGAAGTTTGGTAAAAAGCAATGAAAGCATTTTGTAAAACTCAATGGGCTATATGAAATTTATGGTAAAGAATATTGTATACCTTATTACTATTTATAAATTGTATGCTACACACCTTTAGATCTGGCAAATTTATATATGTGTATACATACATACATACCTGCTGCTACACCTCAATTGCCCATGTCCCTGGATTTTAAGCATTCAGCACAGCTCACCAAAATTAGGATGCAAGGTATGGTTTGATCCAAGAGGCAGTGGGAGGGAAGTGTGCTCCTGGCTTCAGGCTGTCTTACCGGAATGGCACTGCCTGGAGGCTGCCCACCTGGTACAGGACCAAGATGCTGAGAGCCAGGATGAGGGAGAACTTCTGGAAGCCCATCATGCTCCTCTGCAAGGGAAGAATGATGTCACTGCCTGTACCAGTTCAAAGTTCTATGAAGCCACATATGTGGACTCTTGTCCTGTTTGTGCCCTGCCCCTATCTCCCTAGTTTTGTGGCTTCAGAGTGGTCATTCCATTTCTCTTCATCTTTATTTTCTCATCGGCAAAGTGGACTGCTGGAAGTTCCGGTGGGCCTGTAGCATGCAGTTTGACAAAGCTGGAGGAGCGTTCCTAGCAGGACAACTGGGTGGGGAGGTCTCAGTCCTACCCCAAAGCCACACACACAAACACACACACACACACACACACACACACACAGACACAGAAACACACACACCCCTTAGTCAATTCTCTGTGGAGGACACTCTGGGATCTCCCTATCACATCATCTGCTCTTATAACGAAACCCAGAGCTGTCCTCCTCAGGGCTATTGCACACACCTGGGTGGGGGAGAGAAAGGGGATATGTAGAGAGGGAATATCTCTCCCATTGGAATCTCTGAGAAACAGAAGAAGCAATTTTAGTGCTCAGCTGCTCTGCCCTCTGGAAAGTCAGTCTCCTGGAAGAACCAAGGTTAACAGAGTCTGACGTTGGGATCTCAGACTTTTGTCTGTGCTCCTAGAGCTGGTGACTGGGGCTTGCAGTTAAGGGCTGCCTGCCCCTGTGTCGTTGAGCCCATTTGCCACCCATTCTCGCTGGCCCAGGTTCTGAACCAATTTCCCAGGGACCCGTAGGCTCCAGACGCGATCCCTGGATGCACCGTCTGTGGAAAGCAACTCCTGAGTTCTGCTCCGTGTATGGTGCCTGGGACCCCCCAGTGCGGGGAGATTGGCCTAAGTGTGTGTGCAGGAGGACAGAGTGCGAAGTCCAAAGATGCGCAGGAAGAGCGGAGCAAGGAGCTCCCAGAACGGAAGGAGACTGTCCACTCCTACCTGGGGCAGAAGCCTGGTATGAATCGCTGACTAACAGAGACTGCAAGAGATTGAGACAGAAGTGGACAGAGAGACTTAGAGTCACAGGGAGATAAACTAAGAGAGACTAATGGAGAGAGAGGGAGGGGAGGCGAGAGAGAATTAGAAAGACACACCTGAGCAGGAATCTCAGGACTCACCTGGTGGACAGTGACTTGCAGCAGGGACAGCAGCAGCGGTGTTGTGGTTCAGCGAGGGTCCTGTGGAAGCAGCAGGACTCTTGGTCTGGGCAGTGGCTCTGATGCCTCCCAGAGCCAGCGGCTGCTCTTATTCCCCTGCTGTGGGTCGGGCGGGGTCCCTGAGTGCCAAGTATCCAATGAGAGAGGGCTCCTGTGCCCCGGCCGGATTTCATCATTACCCCCATGCTTCCAGAACCTGGAGGATCCAGTCAGGTGGCCTGACTTGTATTTGCACTGAGGTCATTGGTGGAAGTGTGTGTGGGGAGTGGTGGGGGACCAAGGAGAAACGCCCATAAAGGGAGCAGGTATTTGAGTGCAGTTTGATATCATGGTAGATTTCACCTCCAGTCCCACTGGGTTTTGATCCTGCGCCCCACTCCACCCCCAGCTGTGGGGCTGGGAGGGCAGGATCCAGGATTGTAGGGACCCCTGGCTCCCCAGGTCTGACCCTAGACCCTTGTCCAGGTGAGGCTTGAAGGGTTAACATGCTGCAGGGTGGATTCCGGGTCCAAACAGGCTGCCTGATGCTCGCAGCTGGTATCACTCACAGAAGGCCAGGGCAGGAGATGGAGCTGGGAGTAAGAGCTTTGTTAGCCCTGAGCTCAATTCCAGCTGTGCCAATTCCAGACTGTGTGATCATGGGTGAGTAACTTCTCAGAGCCTCCATGTACCCATCTTTGAAATGGGGACCATAGTCCCATCTTGAAGAAAGGTCGTGAGAAGTATCTCAGTGCCTGGCCCCCAACTAGGCAGGGATCTAGAAGAGTTTCCTGGTCCACATATAGGATTCTGTAAAAATCTCCATTGATACTGAATTCCCACATCACCTGACTGCTTGCATTCACGTTGGGTGGTCCCAGGGTGCTGTTCAGATCTGTTACACGTGTGAGGAGGGGGCCAATGCCCAGCTGGGCCTGAGGAGTGAGGTGCAAGGGACAGATGTTTCCCAAGCCTCCATCCAGACTTCTAGCCCGCCCCTCACTCTGCCATCCATCCCCTCGCATTCAGTCCGCCTGTCCAGATCATTTGCACAGCTGCCCCTTTGCTTCAGGCTGGTGGTGTTTGTCAAGATGTCCAAGTAGCATTGGATTCTGCCCCAAACCCCGCCCCTGCACTCCTGTCCTCCACTAAAGGACAGGCAAGCTTGACAGTGGCGTGGAGTCCCTGCCTGGACTAAAACTCACACTCACTTCCAGTCTCAGTCATGCAAACGCATAAACTCATTACCGTCTCCAAACGTGCCCACTCTGCCAAGGAGGGAGACACAAAATACAGACACTGGCTCACAGGGGTATCCTTAGGGGTTCACTCTCAAACGTGTGGCAAGCCTGCCTCTGAATCTCTCGTGCAGTGACATCCACACATCGGCGTGATGATAACCTGCTCACATCATATCTGCACACACTCTCAACAAGAGGCACGCTCCACAACACCCCTTACACGGGACTCTGACACCCAGCCCAACCTGGCTTCAGGACCGCTCTGCCTGAGCGTTCAGCTCCAGGCGCGCCCAGAAGGGCTGTGGTATGGGACGAAGGCACTTGCTGCCCGCAGTGGCTAGGCAGAGCAGAAAAGCATGTGGGTATTCCCGGGATCTCTGGGTCTGAGCGCGCAGAGAGCAATCCTCAGCAGCCTGTCTGGAAGCTGCCAGTGCGGTGAGCGCAGCAGGGGCATCCGGGGCTGTGAAGGGAAGGGAGAACCTGGGCTTCGTGGTTCCGCAGGCAGAGCAGAAATTAGCCCTTAGGTGTGCTGTGAATGGCCCTAGCCTGGGAACTCCAGGTAACCCTGGGTCCTGTCCACTCCCTAGACCTCAGTCTCCAGAATCAGCTATTTCCTAGGACACCCTGCCTGGTGCTGTATCTCTTTACCCTCCCAGGTTGGTGACCTCCCTGCTCCAGGAGGCAGCAGGAATGCCTAACTTCCCAGGTGCCCTACATTGACTCTCCCTCTCAACTCCCGGGGGCACTACTGCAAGGCAATAAAAACTCGGGGCTGGGACTGAGTGTCCGAGACTGGTTATTTCCAGGCCCGCCGGCAAGGGGGCCGAGGGTTCCGGGGGCTGGACCAACTGGCCTGGGAGGGCGCGGGCGGGAGCCAGGCTCAGAGAGAGAAAGGGGAGCTGCGCTTGGGCAGGGTGCAGGATGGCGGATCCTGGCCACAGTGAGCCCTGGAGCCCCTAGACAGACACTCACTGCTGAGACCCATGTCTCAGCTTTGTGGCTTTCTCGCGGTTTATGTTGGATCCCTAGCCTGACCTTTTGGTGCTGAGTTGCGAAGGCAGCAGCGAGGTCACTAAGTGGTCCGCGGTGTGCGGTCCCCGCCACTGGCGCTGTTGCAGAAGCGTATCTGCGCTGTTACCAAATACTTCTGCGGAAATGACTTCCTTTTCCAAGACCAGAGGTTTCTAACATAGGAATCTCCTGAAATCGTTGGTAAAGAAGTGTCTGCTATGTGCTTTTTCCTAAGGAGAGAACTCGTGGCTTTCACTCATGCAATGGTGTTTAAGAAAGCGGCGGTGCCAGTGCGTGGGTTCGAAACTCTGCCCCTAGGTGTGTGTGTGCCTTCAACCTTGAGAACAGACACCAATTCCTCGCTATGAAACCTTTGGCGGTTACAAACCCCAGGCTGGTGCTGTGGGGCGCTAACCAGACTCCGCACCCAGTGGGCGCTGGTGGACCCTGGAGGAATTTCGATCTTTACTTCAAAGGTTCTTCTTTCCGGAAAGGGAGGGACAGAGATTAACTCATTCGTGTGCTCAAGGGCTAGAGATTTTAGGAAGTGCCTGGCGTTTTGCTGCAGGCCAATGTAAAAACAAACAAACAAAAACACCCTTTGTTTGAGGATTAGCACCATGCCGAGCACACTAGTAGTCGTTTTGCCAATGTTAAATGAGTGAAAATTAATTCATTCTGGCAAATTCAGCAAGTGATTTCACAAGTAGTCAACAGAAAATCCGGACCAAGTTATGAGTGGAATTCCGCTTGTATTCGCTATTAGGAGTGCAAACTGTTCCTCCTCTCATTTGATTTGGCACACCGGAGGAGGTTCCTTGATAGAAACTTCCAGGAATGATGCAGGGAGGTGACGGCTTTCTCTAGAGTTCTTTCTAAAGACTCGGGGGTCTCCAGGTACGAAATACAAAGCCGTTCTTCTGTGAGCCTATCCCCATTTACTGACTGAACCAAAGGAAGTTTAGAACTTCGAGTTCACCCATAGCTTAGGTCCCCCCCCCATCCCTGGAACTTCTTGTATTTTTGGACTAAACGGTACGCTATAACAAAAGTTGCTAAGAAAATTGCTGATTTAAAACTAGTCATTTGACTATTTGGCCTTTGATTTTACTGTCTTATTTCGTAACTTTTAAATCTGGAAATCAAGGTCAGTTTTGAAACAATCTAGTTTGGAAAAAATATTTTTACAATGTTCTGAGAAATTCTAACTGTATTGTTTATTTCCATGCATTTAAATCAGATTCCAGTATTCTTTGATTTAGAAATAAAAATAAGAGATGGGCGTGGTGGCTCATGCCTGTAATCCCAGTGAGGAGGTAGGCCAAGGCTGGAGGATCCCCTGATGCCAGGGGTTGGAGAGGAGTCTAGGTGACATCATAGTGAGACATTCCCCCTTTTCTAAAAAAAAAAAGGAAAAAGAAAAAGAAAAAAAAAAATTAGCCATGCATGGTGACTCACTCTTGTAGTACCAGCTATTGGGGAGGCTGAGAGAGAAGGATCACTTGAGCACATGAGTTTGAGGCTGCAGCGAGCTGTGATTCTGCCCCTGCACCCTAGCCTGG
The DNA here is from genome assembly GCA_004363605.1 of Indri indri. Lineage (NCBI taxonomy): Eukaryota > Metazoa > Chordata > Mammalia > Primates > Indriidae > Indri > Indri indri. The sequence continues at coordinate 83,491 of RJWJ010000789.1, read as the reverse complement.
GTGACAGAGGGAGATCCAGTCACAAAAGATGAAATCCGTTTGAAAATACTTACACGAATTTCCATGTGATTAAAAGGGTCACACCTAAAGGCTTGTTACTCTTTTTATTGAATAAGCCAATTGTGAGTCACACAAACAATAGCCTGAAAGAAAAAAAAGCACTTTGGAAGTTTACAGTTCAAGTTAAATTTATTGTTCTTTCACAATTCATATGTAATATAGACACAACAGCAGCCAAATCACAACAGTAACATCTGCAGCAACAACAAGTCTACAACGCAAATCAATTCTCTTCAGCCTGGCAGAGATTTGGAACTGTTAAATTAACTGGAAAATCTCAACTGAGATTGTACTGTCTAAAGGAGGGCAGAAACCAAAGTGTTCCATCATTGAGTTTATTGAAGAACATGCTAAGAGGAACAATTGCTCCTAAATAATTTTCTTAGGACATTTTTATAGTGTAATAAAACCCCTTCTGGGGAAGAGAGGACAGGATTGGCTGCCAAAGAGACAGCATGATTCATACTAGCCAAGATATGGAAACAACCTAAATGTCCATTCATGGATGAATGGTTGAAGAAGATGTGATATATCTCTATCTATCTATCCATCTATCTGTACACACACCATGGAATGTTATTCAGCCTTAAAAAAGAAGGAATCCTCTCATTTATGACAACATGGATGAACCTGGGGGACATTATAGTAAGTGAAATAAGCAAGGTACAGAAAGACAAATAACTACATGATCTAATCCATATGGGGAGACTGGGAAAAGAAGTCAAACTCCTAACAAAGAGTAACAAAGAGTAGAATCATGATTACCAGGTGCTGGGGAGTGGGAGAAAAGGCAAGACATTGGTCAAAGGGTACAACCTTTCAGTTATAAGATGAATAAGTTCTGGAGACCTAATATGCAGCATGGTGACTATAGTTAACAAAAATGTATTGTATGTTTCAAATTTGCTAAGAGAGTAGAATCTCAAGTGTTCTCACCACACACACACACACACACACACACACACACACACACAACATAGACACACACAAAGTTAACAATGGGAGATGATGGATATCTTAATTATGGTCATTATTTCACAATGTATATGTATAATCAAAACATCATGTTGTACCCCTTAAAAATATGGAAAGAAAAGTTTAAAAAAAGACAGGTGGAAATGAACTCTGGTGGGGATTTTAGAGTAGGTGGCTCTATATAAACCTTTAGAATAGGTGGCTCTAAGTAAACATTGGTGGGACATCAATGTTTTTATTCATAACCTAGATAAAAGTTATCTAAAAGATGTTGCATGTGCAGTAAGCATGGAAAATTATATAAAACCATATTAAAATGAAAGAAAGCAAAAATATTATAAATAGTAAAACTGCCATCATTTGAATTCCATCCATGAAGTACTATGTATATGTATTATCTTACATAATCTTAATAGTTTAATAAGATGGGTATTAATATCTTTATTGTATAGACAATGGAATAGTAAAAGAATTTGGTTTGAATTCATTATATTCAAGTTCCTTTCAAGAGCCTCAAATGCGGGAACATGGCTTATCTATCTGCCATATCAGATAAGAGGTCTGGCCCCTGGATGCAGGCAGCCACTCAGAGGAAGATATGGGCATGTTTGCCTGCTTTGGGGCTAACGTGATTTGTAGTGAGAGGCTCAATGACCAGGCATAAATCATTTACAATTCCTGGACCAACATTTGGGAGAATGACAGTTTTCCAGAAGGAAAAGGAATGTTAATGCTACCGCGTAAGATAAGTAAATTGCTAAAGAATAAACCCAAATCAGATTTAGAACCATATTCATAAAAATAAAATTTTAAACCACTTCAAAGTTCAAACAAACAAAAATCCAAATGACTTAACTTCCTATATTTAGTGTTATGCATCGCTTCATCTTGTCTGAAATTGTGGTTGATTTTGGATCCTGTTCCATTATGCCAGTGGACCCGAGGGTGGGAGGGGGGTTAGTGGAAGGATTGCTAAGAGTCAGGAGATAGGGTGCTAATTCCTACCTCTAACCCAATGGGTGTGACTTTGAGGAAATCATTTGGGCCTGTGTTTCCATATTGATATATGAACTTTTATTGGATTGAGAGAGTCTGGAATTCTCTTCTAATTCTGACATCCTATAAATGTGCTATGAACTCCATGCTGTCTTTACAGTACTTTCCTGTAACGCCGGTTCACCCACTATTTGGCTTCCTCCTCTTGCTCTGGCAGGTACCATTGTCTTCTGAAAGAACAGCTGAAGGGGTCAACACGAAGGCGGAAGGATTTGTCATTCTATTGAGTGACACAATCAGAAAATCTACTGCTTCCGCCCCACTCCTACCTAAATATGAGGAATAAATGATTTTCAGAAAAAGCAGAAGGCTTTGTCACCAGAAGATGTACTAGTGTCCTCTAAAAGGGAAGAGAGAGCATGCCAGCTGACTTGAGAGCACTAAGTTTTTCTTTCCTTCATTAAAATGACTCTGCAACTGAGTTCTAGTCCTTGTCTGGGTTCCTGTCTTTCTGCAAGTTGTCACCCTAGAAGCTTTGCAATGTGTCTACTTGGTGAGTCCAGATAAAGCCCAAAGAACAATCTGATGGAGCTTGAAAATCAGCTCTGAAAAGCTCTCCTCAGAAGATGCCTCTGAAGTGAGAGGCATGAACAAAGGGACTAATCTTCAGATAGATGTAGCTAATATTTTAACACATATATGATGAATAATTTGGTTGGGTGATAAATCAATACGCACGGGGAAATCTGTTAGGTTTAGTAATAGATACAATAAATATATAAAATGCATTTGTTTAGAGGGATCATAAAAGTATAATTACATGGCTGTACATGTTTGGAAATATTCTGCATTAATGGAAATGAAGTGAACCAAATAAATACATTTAGTGAGATATATGCGGACCAGGTGAAAGAAACAAGTGTACGACAGTTATATCTTTGTAACCAAAGCAGGAAAGAAAAAGTACGGCTAGTTACCTGAGGTTCAGTGATGTCAGACCCCACCAGCTTCCCCCAACTAGGCTCACTCCTTGTGTTAACGACATTGTGGTAAGAAAAGCTGTGTGCAAATGAGGCAAACAAGTACAGCCATCCTTGGTCTTAAGATCATTTTAGGAGGGTTTAGGGTACAGTTTGAGTACAGGACAAAGACTGAGATCAAATGACTAAGGTCTTGCATTGCAGACGAAAGGCATATACTGAGATATTGTGTTCAAGACCATCTTGGGCCTGCCTTTTGGTCTCCTGCTGGCGTAACTAGAGCAAATATAAATAAATCCAGGCTGCCTCACCTTCTGTGTTTGCTATCATCACTTCGTGGAAGGGACCCTAGACTAGTTCATTGTCTTGGTGGCTGCTGTGAGCTAAGTTTGGTTGTTAGTAATTGGGTGGCCTGATGCCTCTTCTTTTATTTTCCCATATCCTATTGCTGGCAGATGGTCAGTCTTGTCCAGAGGAAGTGAGATAATAAAGTTAACAGGAATGAGCGTTCCCTGTATACAGGAAAATAGGGAAGAATTAAATAAGAGCAATTTACTAAAAGCCTATGTGGTCTCTTAGGGAGCAAAACCCACACGTATGAAATAATTAAAGGAGAATAAAAGATAGTGAATAAGTATATTAGTTTCCTATAGCTCCTGTAACACATTCCCAGAAATTTAGTGGCTTAAAATAGCACAAATTTATTATTTTACATTCTGTAGGTTAGACGTCCAACATCCAAGATGTAACTCACTAGTCTAAAATGTTCACAGAGCTGTGCTCCTTTCTATAGGTTCTAGGGAAGAATCCATTTTCTTTCCATTTTCAGGTTCTGGTAGCTCCCCATGTTCCCTGGCTCACAGCCCCTTCCTACATCTTCAACACTAGAGCTGAGTGCTTCTCACATCGCACCACTCTGACTCCCAATTCTGCATTCTTCTTCTACTTGTCAGGACCCTTGTGATTACATTAGACCTAACTCTTGGGTAATCCAAAGTAATCTATCTCAAGGACCCCAATTTAACTGTATCTGCAAAGTCCCTTTTGCTATGCTTTCAGGGATCAGGATGTGGACATTTTGGGGGTCCATTATTCTGCCTAATATAATAAACAAATGTTGGGCTGATTAGCAAGGATTTCAAAGTGGGGGTTGGGAAAAGAAGCTGCTGTGGGCTGGAACACTTGAGGAAGCCTCCTGGAGACAGTGGGCCAAAGCCAGAAAGTGGCTAAACAGAGGGGAAATTAATGATCTCTGATGAAGGAGTGTGTCTACTGGGGTGTGGGAAGGGGGCTAGGAGACAAGATGAGACCTCTTCATATCAGGTGCCATCCCCTATGGCCTTCCTGCTGGGAAGGGAGCTCCCTCAATATGTCCTCTATGGCTGTGTGCATTCACTCCTCAGGTGGACTATGTCTAGAAATCATGAAACCTCATGAATAAAATGTTCCTCTTTTATCATCTTCCAATTTGTTATATGACCTTTTGATATTCCTGTTCTGACATGCTTTGAGCCCCATTGCTTAGATATCTCTGCTAGACTCCTTTGATAATAACCAAACAGCAGGATTTCTAGTTAATTGAGCACTGAAGTTGGGTGGGCAGCAAGGAATTGTTAAAACATGTGAGGAGTATATGCAAGCCTAAGGACATTTGTGCACCCAGCATGGGCAAGATTTTTAATGTATTACTGCTCCCAGGAGAGAATGTGATAATTATTCCCACTCAGGTATTGGCACTTGTAGAGGTTTGATGCAAACACCTGCAGTGGGACATGCCAATTTCTAATAGAGCTAGGACACCAGAGACACCAGGTCAATGAATTTTACCTTAGATCAGGAATGAAAATGGCATTTAGGCAGAAAGAAGGAATGGAATATTGTGTCAATGGGGGTTTTCTGGTCTCTCGTTCCTGGAAAATGAGAGGGCTTAACTGACTTTTTTGTAGAGTGGAGCTGACTGTTGTCTGGGGGCTATTCATTCCAACCTACTGGTACTGTCTTTGCTGTAGGCACCAGGAGAGGTTTCTTCCAAAGTTCAGAAGCCATTTTTAGGGTGGATTCAGCTACTGGCGAAAGAGGTAAGTTCAGTGAACAAGGGCCAGGTGGTCACTCTGATAGGTGGATGGACTCAGAGAGTGACATCAAGGAATTACTCAGGATGAGTTCCTCTAACATGATAAAAATTCTCCCTTGGTTCAGACTCACTGGATCCAGAATGACTTTTCTCTCCCTGGCTAGCAACATTGTTCCATGAAACAAGATAGAAAGGAATAGGAACCTTCCCACTGTACCAGAAAGCTGATTATAGAGATAACTCTTTAATGGGCATCATCAGGGAACAAACCAGTTGCATTTAAGAGGATTTCCTATATAAATTGGCTCTGAGTGGCATTGTGAAGAGTATGGCTTTGGGGTCTTGGGCAACTGGATTTGAGCTGTGGCTCTACCACTCATGTATTGCCCTTGAGCAGATAATAATTTCCCTGAGCTTCAGTTTCTTAACATGTTAAATGGAGATAATAATAACTGCCTGGCAGGATTAAAGATATTTTATGCTAGAACACCCAACACATTGCTTGGCATGGAGCAGATATTAAAGAGTGGTGGCTATTTCTTTTCTGGCTTATCTAGGGACAAAAAAAGAGTTGTAGCTATTACAATTATAACAAAAGCTTATCCTTTTAAGTGCCAAATTACATCAGCTTAATACAGTAAATTAAATGAAATAATTACACATTCTTCTGCCTTCTTTAGCAGAAAACATACTATAAGTCTTTAATTCTCAGAATAAAACCAATCACCAAGGCCACAACACAATGAAACTGTCTTCCCCACCCCTGTCAGATACATGCCTAGCCATGATGTAGCCTTTTTACTCAGCAAGATTAATAACAAAATGTATTAAATACCTGGCACATTGCCTGGCATGGAGCTGGCACTCTAGAGTGGTTGCTCTTATTGTGCTTATAACAAAAGCTTACCCCTCCAAGTGTCAACTTATATCACCATATATGGAAAATAATTTCAATCCTTTCTTGATGATTCATTGTCACCATCATAAGAATATCACTTCTTGTGTTGGGCGCTAATACAGTGCTGTTCTCAAGGGCTATAGGATGTGTTTGGCCAGTGGCCCCAAACTAGATGATACCACAGTCTTTCTTTTTGAGTTCTAATGTGTATGTAATTTTGTGATTATTCTATTTCATTTCTACCCATAAGTTTCTCAGATATCACTTCTTGCTAGTGTCAATGTACCTGTCTTTAATAATAATCCACCTACTTCCATTTTCACTTGGTACACAGTGAAACAAATAACAAAATAACAATAAAAACAACAAACAAACTTTGTAGAATGGTGTGTGGACAAATAGCCTGTAAGAAAGTCCATTGAGTATGGACCTGTAAATACTGGTCAAGAACTATAAAAAGGGTACTTTTTGGACATGTGCTCAATTAATCTGTCCTCAAGAGAACAGAAAGAAGCTTGTCAGAATTATGTATAAACACAGAGCAAATAAATACTGAGTGAGGCTTTGTGTGTAATGGTCAGGAACTTCACGGTCTTTGCAATAACAGCTTCAACTAATTTGTGCTCAGGGAGACAAACAGAACAAGCAAACATGGCAGAGCTGTGTGTGCGTGAGGAACCTATAGACATTGAATGAGAACTTCCTAATGGTCATGAAGACAAGAACAGATTGCTGTGACTTCTGTTTCAGTTGTTCACATGCTATTTTCTCAATCTCCTGTTCTCAGCTTTGTGTGGTGTAAGGGAGGTTTCCAGGCAAGTGACCCCTAATGAGTGGAGGCTTTTGCAGCCTCTTTCGGGAACACAGAAATGGTGAAGACAATGCCCATGATGTAGGAAGGCATCTTAGTCCATTTTCTGTTGCATATAACAGAATACCCAAAATTGGGCAATTTATAAAGAAAAGGAATTTATTTCTTACAGTTATGGAGGTTGAGAAGTCCAAGGTCAAGGGGCTGCATCTGGTGAGAGCCTTCTTCAAGGTGGGCTCTCTCTGCAGTGTCCTGAGGCAGTGCAGGACATTGCATGGCAAGGAGGCTGCAAGTGCTAAGCTTGGGTCTTTCTTCCTCCTCTTATAAAGCCACCAGTCCCACTCCCATGATAACCCACTAATCCATTAATCCATAAATAGTTTAATTCACTCATAACGGTAGAACGCTCACGATCCAATCACCTTTAAAGTCCCATCTCTCAATACTGCCACATTAAGGATTAAGTTTCCACGTGAATTTTGGAGGGGACATTCAAACAATAGCAGAAGGGTGCAGTGATCTAGGCTGCATTTCTATGAAGAGTTTGTCCCTAGTTAATAAGGCTCAGAGGACATGAGCAGAAACAGTGTTTTCATTTCTGGGCAAGTATGTAATTGGTCCTTGGAGCTGGGGCAGACTCAATCAGCTTTCAGATCTTATATTGATTTCTATACTGCAATGCCACTCTGTGGCATCAAAGACCCTAGAGGTTCTAAAAAGGCCCTTTGCAAAGCCCTTAGACTTGGTGTCAGTTGTCCTGGGCACACCTTTTAGCAATAGTCAAACATGCTAAGCAATCAATGCCTAACTTCTCATCAACACCAATAAATACCATGTACAGAAAACCTCCAGTTAATTGAGAATGTGGTGAACAGGCTGCCTGAGGAGTCCAAGGACTGAGCAAAGACCACGTGTCAGAGAATGGTTGTTTTATCCTTTTCCTTCCTTTGTCTTATGCTAAACCTGGGAATTACTTGATCCTTTTGTCTTGATCTCAGAATTTCATGTTTTATTGGCCAAAGTACTGAGAGAAACCCTTTCTTCTCTTTCTGTAGGAAGAAAGAGATTTTTGGTTCCTTCAGGTCAAGAAGCAAGATAAGGCAGAGGTTATTGAGAAAGTTTATTCCCACTTCTGTCACGTTTGCTGAGTATGAAATGTCTACACCAGCCCCTTGGCTTTTATTTTCTTCTCTGCAGTCCCACTGAGGGATTAAGTTAGATCATATGTAGTTGTTAGGTCATATATAGATTATATTAGGAAGGTCATTGTAGTGATTTGGCCTATTTATATGTTTAGAAAATAGTGGCATGTAATTAATAATAGATGTGAGTCCCATTTCTGTTTTATACTTTTATTTTATTTAAATGGGAAAGGGGTGAAGGAGGTAGATATAGAAGAAGAAAGAACAAATGGGCTGGGTGTGGTGACTCACTCCTGTAATCCCAGCATTTGGAAAGCCAAGGAAGGATGATCATTTCAGGCCAGTAGTTCAAGACAGCAACACAGCAAGACCCTATCTCTCCCCTCAAACTTTTTAAATTAGCCAGGCATGGTGTCACTTGCCTGTAGTCCCAGCTACACATGAGGCTGAGGCAGGAAGATTGCTTGGGCCCTGGAGTTTGAGGTTGCAGTGAACACTCCAGCCTGGGTGACAGAGAAAGATTCTGCCTCTTAAAAAAATAAAAAAAGAACAAGTGAAGGACATTATGCCTTGGCAATTAGATTTACCTGGAGGTTAGCTGAGAGACACCAATGATGATTATTTTATTATATTTTGTGGGGAAATGCCTGCCTGAGTTGGTGGTAAGCACTTCGGGAATAAGCAGCCTTTTCAAGAAAGCATCTTTCAGTGAAATATGAAGTGGATCAGATGACTCATGTAAACCTTATGCTTTTGCCCCAGTTTCAGAGCTCCTGCCCATAGGAGGAATTCCATTTCCTCACATTACTTAGTCCCCTCTCCCCAGTGGACATACTTATTCACATCTGCTACACTGCATGTTCAATTTTAGAAATGGAAGATGCTCTAGATATTTTACATGGAAAGGAATTTCATACAGGGAATTTGATGTTAAAAAACAATGTTTGAAGTTCTGGAAGGTGCTCCTTTACCATAATCACAAAGGTGGGGACAAAGGACACCACATTTTTGAACTGTAGACATCAAGATAATCCCATCGATGGTGTGATCCAGGGATCATGAAGCTGCTGTATCCACAACTACTTTTCATCACTCCTGAGACTCTGGGTGCTGGAATGCTATAGAACCTCCAGTTCCTTGACTGTGCTTGCCAGGAGAAAACAGAAGAAAGAGCAGGAAGATATACTGTCTCATTCTCTCTTCCTCCCAAGTCTCATATAAAGAACCTAATTGGATAAAATTGCATTCAGAACCTAGCTTGGGAAAAACATGGGAACAGTCATGCTTTAGTTTTCCAGTCAACCAGGAGGGTTGCAAGGATCCTGAGTGCAATGACACCATTTCCACTGTAGTAGCCATGCACTTTGAACAGTCCCAGCCAGCCATGGATAAGGCTTAAACTAAAGGAATGTATCTCTAATAATGGAACTTCATCCATCAGTGACTGGAACTCTTCTTTCTCCTAGTGGTGGGAGAGCTCTTCAGGTCTTAACACATCACAATCCTCTACCAATTTGCTTTTGGCCTACTGGTGCCTATGGTTAGAAATATCCAATGGAGCAGTGGTCCCCAACCTTTTTGGCACCAGGGACCAGTTTCATGGAAGACAATTTTTCCACAGACTGGGGGAGGGGGGATAGTTTCAGGATGATTTAAGTGCATTGCATTGATTGTGCACTTTATTTCTATTATTATTACATTATAATATATAATGAAATAATTATACAACTCACCATAAGGCAGAACAGTGGGAGCCCTGAGCTTGTTTTCATACAACTAGATGGTTCCATCTGGGTGTGATGGGAGATAGTGGCACCCAAAGTGTGTTGCTTATGTCCAGTCTACTCTGTAATCTTGTTTTGGTTGCTGTGGCTGCAGAAAACCCTGCTTCACAGAGACAGAATGTTGGAAATGGAAGCTGGCTTTTCAGTGCTTTTGTGGCAATCTCAGGGTATTCTGCCTTGACTTTAGTCCAGAATGTGTGGAGATCTGAAGTTGTCTCAAGCGTACTTTTAAGGCCACTGCCATTTGCGATCTCAAGCAGTTGATCCTCTTGTGGCACAGACAAAGTAAATTTACCTGGCTTTGTCACAAATGCATCATGGATCCATTCCTTCCCACGTGGGGGGTCTTCTGTGGTTGGGAAGTAAGCTCAAACTCTTCTGAAAGCTGAGATAGGTGATCAGGCACCAGGTGAGAGAAACAAGGCCCTGGCTCAGTCTGTTTCAAAATCTCTACTAATGTTTGACACACGTCAAAAATCCCAATGTTCGCTTGTCACTCACGTAATCCCAATTTGTCTTTGAATGCAGCCACTTTATCTGCTGACTTGAACACAGTTGTCATTCTCCCCTGAAATGACAGATTGAGTTCTTTGAGCAGGTTGAATATGTCACACAACTTAGCAAGTTTTGTGACCCATTCTGTGTCACTGAAATGTGCTGCCAGTGGTGACTGTTTTTCTAAAAGAAATCTCTGGAGTGGTTCTTATAACTCAAAAACTCTGGCCAGTGATCTACCTTTAGAAAGCCATCTCAGGCCAGGTGCCGTGGCTCACGCCTGTAATCATAGCACTCTGGGAGGCCGAGGTGGGTGTATCGTTTGAGCTCAGTAGTTTGACACCAGCCTGAGCAAGAGCGAGACCCCGTCTCTACTAAAAATTGAAAGAAATTAGTTGGACAACTAAATATATATAGGAAAAACTAGCCGGGCATGGTGGCACATGATTGTCCTCCCAGCTACTTGGGAGGCTGATGCAGAAGAATTGCTTGAGCTCAGGATTTTGAGGTTGCTGTGAGCTAGGCCGACACCACAGCACTCTAGCCAGGGTGACAGAGCGAGAGTTTATCTCAAAAAAAAAAATTAAATTAAATTAAAAAAGGAAAGCCATCTCATTTCTGTGTCTATGAGAAGACACGTGTGCTCTGCTTCCGTCTCCTCACAGAGCTGGTGAGCAGATGTAAGTTAAGGGCATGTACTTTAATGTGGTCGATAATTTTAATCACATCCTGCTCAATGTTGTTTAGTTCAGGTGACATTTTTTGGGTAGTCAGCATTTCTCTCTGGATGACACAATATGTAGACTCACAATCAGAAGCGACCTCCTTGACCCGCATAGTGAAAGCAAAAAGCCGTCTAGTCATGGCAGCCACTCCGTCCGTGCGTATACTGACACAAAATGACCAACACAGTTTTCCTGATATGTAATCATTCAAAGACTGGAATAGCTGTGCAGCCATGGTGTTGGCTGGCAACAAAAGTGCGCATAAGATATCCTCATGCACATCCATCTGAAAAATATATCACACAAAAACAAGCATTGCTGCCTTGTGGTCAACATCAGTAGACTCATCAACCTGGATTGTGTACTGCAGTGACTCATTAATCCCCTGTAACAATTGTGCCTCGACCCCCTCTGCTATTTTATTAATTCTTCTAGTAATGATGCTGGCCAAAGAAGAACACATGCCACCTTTTGAACTGTAGCCTCTCCTAAAAGTTCATGGCAAATGTCCTTAGCAGCAGGCAGGATCAACTCTTGACCAACAATAAAGGGCTTCTTTTTTTATGAAATAGATTGAGATCTTTTATTTGTCTTTAATTTTTAAAAATTTGTTAAATTTCAGAATATTATGGGATACAAATGTTTTGGTTACATAAATTGCTTTTGTACCCTTTGAGTCAAAGTTATAAGTGTGCCGTGCCCATCACCCAGATAGTGTGCATTGTAACCATTAGGTGTGAATTTACCCATGACCTATTCCCCAATGACCTGGTTGATTCCTGATGAATGTTATTTCCATATGTATACATAAGTGTTGATTGATTAGTTCCAATTTAACGGTGAATACATGTGGTGTTTATCCATTCTTGTGATACTTAGAATAATGGTCTCCAGCTACATCTAGGATAATATAAGAGGTATTAGTTCACCATATTTTTATGGCTGAGTAGTACTGCATGGAATACATATACCACATTTTATTAATCCACTCAGGTATTGATGGGCACTGGGGTTATTTCCACATCTTTGCAATTGTGAATTGTGCTGAAAACTAGAATCTATAAAGAACTCAAGCAAATTAGCAGAAAAAAATCAAACAACCCCATTAAAAAGTGGCCAAAAGACATGAACAGAAACTTTTCAAAAGAAGATAGACTAATATCAAACAAACATATGAAAAAATGCTCACCATCTCTAATCATCAGGGAAATAAAAATCAAAACCACAACGAGATATGACTTAACTCCAATGGAGATGGCTTTTATCAAAAAGTCTCAAAAAACATGAAACGCTATTGTGAATGCCGAGCGATAGGAATATTCATACACTGTTGGTGGGACTGCAAACTAGTATGATCTCTATGGAAAGTAGTATGGAGATACCTCAAAGAACTAAAGGTAGTAAAGGGCTTCTTAGCTTTAGCAATGCAGTTAGCCACTAAGAATCATTCTCTTAGTGCAGACACATTTGATGAAGCGGTGGCCTTCAACAATTGGTTCTGTTCTTCCTGTTCGTATTTTTTTCTTTTGAAAAATTCCAAAAGCTTATCTTTCAATGCAGGGTGTTTGGTCTTCACATAGTGAAGCAGTTTTGAAGGTTTCAAGGCTTTGTTGGATAGCCAGTCGCCACATGTCATACAAAGCGGGCTTGGAGAATGTAAATCACCTAATGCAATGAACCCATAATTTAAGTAGGACTCTTGGTATTTTCTTTTAAATGCAGAATTCATTGTGTTGGCAGTCTTACAGTCTTCTGCCATCTCATCATTGGGCCTTTCCTCCTTTTCAAAGAAGCTTTCCATTTGTTTTTTACTCGTTTTTGCTAGGGTCAGTTTGTGGGCTTACTAAGACTGTGACTGAGACAAGTGCACAGTGCAGGCAAAGCAGAGTGGATGGAAGTGGTAAATAAAATAATGGTTGGGCCATGCTCAGACTAAAATAAGTGTCAGGATCTGACTTAAAGCCTGCCACCAGATGCAGCTGTACAATTGAAGTACATTAACTCACTTGCCACTATAACCCTGCCACCAGATGCAGCTCAGTTGTAACTTTCCACTCACTGATAAGGTTTTGACATGAGTCTGCAAGATATTGATTTATTATGGGCTCTGTGCAGTCAAACCTCTCTGCTAATGATAATCTGTATTTGCAGCTGTTCCCCAGAGCTAGCATCATAGCCTCAGCTCCACCTCAGATCATCAGGCATTAGGTTATCATAAGGGTGCACAACCTAGATCCCTCCCATGCACAGTTTATGGTAGTGTTCGTGCTCTTATCAGAATCTTATGCTCCTGCTGATCTGACAGGAGATGGAGCTCAGGCAGTGACATGAGTGATGGGGAGCAGCTGTAAATACAGATGAAGCTTTACTGCTTGCTCACCACTTACAACCTGCTGTGCAGTCAGGTTCCTAACAGGCCATGGACCAGTACTGGTCTGCAGCCTGGGAGATGGGGACTGCAGCAGTAGAGAGCAAAACCATCACTCAATCTATTTTTTGCTGCTCAAGTATGCGATATATTTTCACATGTAGTTTTCTCATTATCAATTAGGTTGTCCCATCTCAGGTCCTCATTTTCTTCCATTCTACTGGAGTACAACCATGAGTGCACATAACGGAATGTGCAAGGAAGCACATTTGTGCTGGCTACATCACTCTGTGTTGGGGCGCTCTGTGAGAACACCCAGGGTTTGGGCCAAGGCCACAGCTATCCAAGAACTGGCAGGGAGCCCATGAGACACTCTCACCTGATGCTGCCCCCCTCAGGATGAGTCCTTGAGTGATGGCTCCCAAAGGCCCAGAAAAAGACTCCGAGTTGGGCACAGCACCACAGCTGTTCTCTGTTTACTGTTGTGCACACAGCAATGGCCGAGCCCCATGCAGGGTATTCACCTATTGCACCCTGCATACTGGAGATGAGATACCTGTCAGGAAACTGTGAAATCCTTCATTTCTTGTCTCTTCCAAACATTTCTTTTGTAATGAAAGCCATAGACAAACATTATTGATCGTTTTCTATCACTCAAAAAGCAAATGCAGGGAGGAGGAATGCAAGGAGCTATTGCTCTTTGCTGAGCACTGAAAGAACATGATAAATGGTTATAGGGAAGGCTCTGTGAACTGAGATCTGGAAAGAACCCATTCCCCTATTATCCCCCTGGCTCAGGGAGGGTGTCTAATCAGAGCTGTCAGTCAGACGGGGCTGGGGCAGGGATAACGCTGAGCTCTCCTCTGCTAATGTAGCCAGGAGAAGAATGCCAAAGAAGGAATGCTCTTTAATGTAAGTGAATCGGAGGATATTTACTGAATAGAAATCAATCCTTTTTGAAATTAAAAAATGGTCTGCCCAAAGATCCTCTCCTGAACAAGGAAATCTACTGACATGAAATTCAGGCAAAAATGACCTTGGGATTATGCTTTGTGGATTCTTTCCCTTCTCCTGGGGACTCCTTCTTCACCTAAGTTCCAATCTGAATTCTGTTCTCGTGAGAACTTTCTAATCGTCTTACTCCAGGCTATGAGTTGGCATTTTAACAAAGTCCTCACCAAAGGTCTTATGGTAGAACATCAGGCAGCTTGCCAAGCTGTGGAGCAATCCTCATTTGACATTATTGTACAGACTTCTATTATGTAAGCCTCTGTAGTTAATTGTCACCAAAACCATTGTAAACATGGACTAGATTCGTCAATAAGCATAAATAATATGAACTGAATGAATATTCACAAATCTGGCTATGTGTAATGTATTGCTGAGGAACTCCATAGCCCATTAAAACCATGGTCTAAAAATCTAGGAAAAGTTTGTATCTCCTGGTGGTCAAAAGATTAAACACACAGGCAGGCATAGAATTACTGGAAGATAACAACAAAGCCAACTGGGTGGACTTCGGTTATGTCTAGTGTCCCAGTGGAACTATTGATACCACCTCCTTTCACTTTCAGAATGATACCAGTATGGACAATAAATTCTGTTGTCACCTAATACATAAAGTGTGTAACCACCAATCCAGGGCTTGTTTTCAATCAGCATAAACTCTGTGAGTTGCTATCATGAGAAGAAACCCAGTACTAGAAAGGACAGGAAAGATTGGCTGCACTGGAGGTGGAGAAGGAAGGCAGACAGACACGGAAGAGGATAAAGCTGCAGGGAGGAAAGCCCTTTGTGTATCCCATATGCAGCAGAATCTACGACACTCCTGACATCTGAAATGTATGTGTCGTATATGAGAGGGATGTGAAGTGTTTAAATGAGAGTCTGTGTTTTGTTAGGATACATAGATATTTAACATTATTTAGTCTTTACTAAATGCAATTCCTTAGCTTCTGGGGAACAGAGAAATGAATAGGAAAAGGACCCTGCCCTCAGGGCATCCTTGACCTGCTTCATTGTATATTAACACACCTTCCTTGATCTTGGAGTAATTTTCACAAGTGAAAATTATAGGAAACCCTGACTCGCCAAATCATTTCTCTTGTGGGACCCTGACAGATATTTAGAAAAGGTCTTGAATGCTTTGTATATTTATAAAACCATAGAATGTCAAGATGAAACAGAAAAGTTTAAAGCAATGATTTAGAACCTTCTGTGTACGAGCTTTGAGTTGTCTGTAGTGATGTAGCTGTTCTGTACCTGTTCTGTCCGATGCCATAGCCACTCGCCACATGTGGTTACTGAACACTTGACATTGGCTAGGGCAATTGAGTAACTGATTTTATGAAATTTAAACATAAATCTCTATATGAATAGCAGGTACCATTTTGAACAGCACAGATTCTTGACCTTTCTGCTCAACTGAAGCAGTCAAGATTTTCAGCTGATTTTTATTTCTTTTCACTTGGATGTGTTTGCACCGTGTGCATTTATCATATGTCCTAAATGAAAGTGGGTGTATCACAGGGAATGGCAATTTATCAACCTTCATTTTCAATGGAAGAAATTCATTTATTCACTCAATCAAAAGAGATTTATTGAGCATCACTGTATGCTGGGCACAGTGATAGACTATGGCAGACATGGACCCAGCCCCCAGGGATCACAGTGCCTTTTGATAAACAATTCATCAGTGCTGGTAATGGGTATCATTTGATGCCTGTATTGAAGTCTTTTTTTCTACTTTCCTTCTTCCCTTTGCCAGACACCAAATCTGATGTATCAGGAACTTCTAGTTGCTTAAGCCTGAAAGGAAACATAGGTCAGGCAATATCTCTGTATTATAAAAAGGGACTCCCATGTCCTGATGTGACTGAGAATACAGAATGTTTAATTTCCTGTCCATTAAGGAAACATATTGACAAGCCCACGTGGGAGAGATTAAGTGACATTTCTCATACAGATTTTTTACTGGCAAGCTCTCGTTTACAGAAATTAGTAAAAAAATTTTTTAAAAATAGCAGGGATTTCATCTATTTACTTTCCTAACATTATCACTTTGGAAGAAGATGTATGATATTCCTGGTACAGCAATTTTCCCTCTGGAGCCATCAATCTTTGTAGATGTGATTAGGTAGGATTATTTAAATATGATCGCATATCTTTATCTTTTTGGTTAATCGTAATTTTTAGTTATTTTTTTAAATAAAGCACAGTTTTTATTTGAAGTATAACCCACATGTCTCCAAGTCTTTAGATCTTTCGAGGCTGTTCTTTTATTTAATATTCGAATAAAAATGACTTAAGGTCCCATTCTATATAATAGGAAGTTCTAGTTTTAACATACCCTTTTTAACAAATTTTAACTTTATTTGTTTATTTTTTGGTAATCCATGCTCATGTTCCTTCAAAGGTTTAGAAATGGAGAAAGAAAGGTTTAGAAATTTAGAAATGGGGTGTTTGGAGGTATTCTTAAAGGGCCCTGCGAAACTGAGCCCACCCTTCCAGAGATGCTGATTATTACCTTTCCCAGAGGATGCTGGGTCATAATGGGGCATCTGGTTAGAACTTAGGGCTGTCACTTAATTGAGGACTGGTTGAGAAGAATCCAGTACTGTGGATATGTTTTCATGAAGGCTGGGTAGTTCTGCAAGATCCAGGGTCCTGGGAAGTCTTTGTTGGAGAGGGCTTAGAGACTCAACTGTAGTTTACCGACACTGAGACAGTAGTTCCCTGCAGTTGGAGGGCAGGCAAGACCATCTTTATCCATCTTAGGAGCCAGGAAATGAATTGGCTAGCCTCTATGTTGTTTTAACTAAAATAATCTTTAGATAGTAAAACAACTGGATTTTTTCTAATTGTAAAAATAAATGCACACTATCAAAATTCAAACAGTGGAAAAATATGAAAAAGAAAAATAATTTAAAAGTCCAACAAACAACCACCATTCATATTGAGGTGACCATCTGTGTGATATCTCTATGCTTGCAGGTGCACACCTGCCCACATCTATGCTGATTTCTAAACAAATGAGATCATTTAAAGATTTGGGACAATTTTTTCATTCTTTATTTCTCTCTTAATTGAATTGGAGAGAAGTATTTTTGTAATGATAAGGGAATCAAACTAAACATAATCATCCTATCTGTTTATTTTTAATAACAGAGCTTGAAAATACTTCAAGCAACACCTGACAGCACTGGAAAGAGAAAAAGACAAATCCTCAATTATAGTTAGAGATTTCAACACTCCTCTCTCGGTAATTGATGGAAGAATTAGACAGAAAACACTAGGGCTAAGGAAAAGATGAACAATGCTAACAACCAACTGGACCTAATTTATACTTATGGAATACTTTACCGGGAACAGTAAAATACACATTATTTACAAATGTGTATAGAACAACAAGAGAGACCATACGCTAAGTCATAAAACAATTCTCAGTAAATTTACAATGAGTGAAATCATATGGTGCATGCTCTTTTGTGTCTTAATAAGTTTAAAATGATTGAAACAATAAAGAATGCATTCTATGATCACAATGAAATTAAATGAGAAATCCATAATAGAAAGATTCCTGGAAAATTGCCAAATATTGAAAGTTGATAATACACCTCTAAATAACTCAAAGAGAGAACCACAAGGGAAATTAAAACGTATTATAATTTGAAAGAAAATGAAAATATAACTTATTATAATTTGTGTAATATAGCTAAAGAACTGTTTCATGGGAAATTTATAGGCTTAAAAGCTTGCATTAGAAAAGAAAACAATTCTAAAATCAGTGATCTAAGATTTTGTCTTAAGAAGCTAGAAAAAGAAGAGCAAATTAAACCCAAAGTCGATGGAAGGAAGGAAATAACAAAGGTAATAGCAGAAATCAATGCAATAGAAAATAAACAAATGATGAAGTCGATGGACCACAAGCTGGTTCTTTAAAAAGTTACATAAAATTGATAAACCTCTAGTGAACCTGATCAAGAAAGAGAGAAGTCACAAATTACCAATATCAGGAATGCTAGAGAGTCATCATTATAGATACTGGGAATAATATTAAAGAATATTATTAAATGACAATAAAAGAGTATTATTATGACCAGATTTATGTCAATAAATTAAAAATGTAGAGTAAATGTACAAATTCCTTGAAAGATATAAGTTACCAAACTGATAAAACTAACAGACAGCCAAGGAAATTGAATACATAATTAAACATTTTCCCACATAGAGAACTTGAGATCCAGATGGCTTTTCCAGTGAATTCTACCAAACATTTGAGGAAGAAGTAATACCAAACTTATACAGACTCATGTTATGAGTGCAAGGTATTTAATGAGGCCAAAATTACACTTTACTAAAATCAAACAGAATAATCACAGGAAAAGGAATCTACACACTACTACACTTGATTGCATGTAAATTGTATCACAATAAAGTTGATTAAAAAATTAAAAGTAAAATCGCATGTTAGGTGGCTATAAGTTCACTGGAACAAGATAAGTCAGGGAAGAGAGCCCGAGAATGCTGGATATGGTAAAGGTTCAACTTGAAGTTGGTTGGGAAAGCCAGAAGAAGGATATGACTTTTGAGCAACAAACTGAAAAAGGAGAGGAAAGAAAAAGTTTAAGTGATATAGAAAAGTACAAAGAAAGCAAGAATTTACTCAAAATGGTCAGAAGTAACAAGGTTTAGCTCTTGGTTAGAATAATTCCGAACATATTCTCTGTGCATACTCAGAAGAAACATGGATACATAGGTCGTAGGAAAGTAGATAAATAAACAAAAATACTTTTGTAACTAGAATCATACTATATGTTCCTTTAAATGTATTACATTTGTCATACTTGAAGTTACTAGGAAATAATAAGCATAAGGAATTGCTGGATTGTATATAAATATTTTTTTTCAGTAGGAAAACAAGAGTGAATTAACAAAAAGTTTGAAAGACAAATATTTTAAAACAAAGTCTTGCATAAAATGTGCCACATTATTTTAGGAATATGATACTGGGAATAAGATATTGTATATTGCTTCGCTATTTTTCCAACTTTATTGAAGTATAACTTACATAAAATCAAATGTACTCATTTTTTATTTTTTAAAATTGACAAATAATAATTGTAAGAATTTACAGAGTACACAAAGATGTTTTAATATATATCATATGTAATGAACATATCAGGGTAATTACCACATCCATCATCGAAAATATTTATCATTTCTTTGTGTTGGAAACATTCTAGGTATTTGAATCTATTTGTTATTGTTAACTATAGCCATCTTACAGTGGTTTAGAATACTAGAATTTATTCTTCCTATGTAGCCGTAATTTTGTATCCTTTAACAAATCTCCCCTTATTTTTCCCTTCCCCTACTTTCCCCAGCCTCCAGTATCCATTGTTCTACTTCTTACTTCTATGAGATCAACTTTTTTTGATCCCGTATGACTGAGAACATGCAGTGTGCAGCTCTCTGTCCTGGCTTATTTCATGTAACATAATGTGGGTCTGTTTCATCTATGTTGCTGTGATAGACAGGATTTCACTATTTTTATGAAATAAAAATATTTCATGGCCGGGCGCGGTGGCTCACGCCTGTAATCCTAGCACTCTGGGAGGCCGAGGCGGGCGGATCGTTCTGAGCTCAGGAGTTCGAAACCAGCCTGAGCAAGAGCGAGACCCCGTCTCTACCAAAAATAGAAAGAAATTAATTGGACAGCTAAAAATATATATATAGAAAAAAAAAATTAGCCGGGCATGGTGGCACATGCC
>RJWJ010000789.1:0-63310 GCA_004363605.1 Indri indri | reverse complement strand
CGCCATGGCACTCGCCCCAGGCAAAAAGAGTGAGACTCTGTCTCAAAAAAAAAAAAAAAAAAATTTCATTATCTTTATCCATCCATCTGTAGTTGGACACCTAGGTTGATTCCATACCTTGGCTATTGTGAATAGTGTTGCAATAAACATGGGGGCACAGATGTCTCTTTGTTATACTGATTTCCTTCAGTGCATTCAAAAGTTTGATGATTTTGTACAAATGTATACACCTGTGTAACCACCACCTTATTCAAAATAAAGAACATTTCTATCACCCCCAAACCACTTGAAAAATATTCAGTTTTTGATGGGTGGAGTTTTCTAGATATATCCAAGAGTTCAAGTTCTTTGATAATGTCCTTTAGATCTTCTATACCCTTACTGATTTCTCTACAGTAGGTCCTCACTTAACATTGTTGATAGGTTCTTGGAAACCGGGACTTTAAAGAAAGCAATGCTCTGATTGTACTCAAATGTTGTTTCATTTAACGTCATTTTGTTATAATTCTGATGTGAAAAAAATTGGTTTTGTTATATGTCGTTTCACTTAAAGTTGTAGTTTCCAAGAACCTGTCAATGACATTTTACTTCATTTTAAATATTGATTACTGAGAAAAGAGCCCTGAAATATCCAACTATAATTTTGGATTTATCTATTTTTTTCTCCCAATATTGTGATTTTTTTTTTTTGCTGCATGTATTTTAAACCTTTTCTATTGTTCCTTCAAGTATTTTTTTCTCTTGTCTTTTTCCTCTCTTCCTGAGACCTCAGTTACATGTATGCTGTACTGCTTGATATTGTTTCATACATTACTTAGACTCTGTTCTTTTTTTCTTTCTTTATTTTTTGAAGCAATAAAGTACTCCATTTACATTCGTATCTTTGTCCGTTATCCAATGTCATGGCCTCAGTGTTTATAATAAACACAAGCAAATCAGTAGAACTGAAGAAACTGGTCAGAACATGAAGAACTGAGTTGTACTTTTGTTTGTCTTGAGATCCTGGGCAAAACATATTTTTTCATTTTTTAAAAAATTTCAGAATATTACAGGGGTACAAATGTTTTGGTTACATGGATTGCTTTTGTATTACTTGAGTCAAAGTTATAAGTGTGTCCATCACCCAGATAGTGTACATTGTACCTATTAGATATGATTTCACCCATCTTCTCCTTCAACATCCCACGTGCATGATTTCCATTGAGTTTTACTTCCATCTGTGCACATGAGTGCTGATGGGTTAGTTTCAATTTAGTAGTGAGTACCTGGGTTTGTTATTCCATTCTTGTGACACTTCACTTAGGAGGATGGTCTCCAGTTCCATCTTGATTGCTGCAAAAGTTATTAATTCATTTTTTCTGACTGAGTAGTACTCCATGTTATACATATAACACATTTTATTAATCCAGTCATGAATTGACAAGCACTTGGGTTGATGACACGTTTGCAATTGTAAATTGTGCTGCAATAAACATTCTAGTGAAAGTGTGTTTTTGTCAAAATGACTTTTTTACCTTTGGGTAGATACCCAATAGTGGGGATTCTAGATCAAGTGGTAGGTCTATCTTTAGTTCTTGAAGAAATCTCCATACTATTTATTATAGAGCTTGCACTAAATTGCAGTCCCACCAATAGTGTATAAGCTGCAGAAAAAGCATTCAACAAAATCCCTTTTATGATAAAACAAACTCTTAACAAAATAGGCATAGATGGAATATACCTCAAAATTATAAAAGCTATATATGACAAACCCACAGTCAACTTCATACTGAGTGTGGAAGAATTGAAAGCATTGCCAGTCATAACTGGAAGAAGACAAGGATGCCCACTGTCACCACTTCTATTCAACATAGTGCTTGAAGTCCTAGACAGAGCAATCAGCAAAGAGAAGGAAATTAAGGGTATCCAAATGGGGAAAGAGGAGGTCAAATTATTTCTCTTTGCTGATGATATGATCTTATATCTAAAAAACCCCAAAGACTCCACCAGAGACTCCTGCAATTGATAAATAAATTCATCAAAGTGTCAGGCTGCATAGTCAATGTACACAAATCAGTAGCATTACTGTACACCAAAAACAGTTAAGCTGAGAATCAAATCAAAGACTCAATACCTTTCACAGTAGCGACAAAGAAGATAAAATGCCTAGGAATACATTTAACTAAGGAGAGAAGGATCTCTAAAAAGAGAACTATGAATCACTGAGGAAGGAAACTGCTGATGATGTAAGCAAATGGCAAAATACATCATGCTCATGGATCACCAGAATAAACATTGTTAAAATTTTCATACTACCCAAAGTGATTTACAGATTGAATGCAATTCCCATGAAAATTCTAACATCATTTATCACAGATCTAGAAAAAATAATTCTATTCTTCATTTGGAACCCAAAAAGAGCCAGAATAGCCAAAGCAACCTTAAGCAAAAGAAACAAATCTGAAGACCTCACTTTACCAGACCTTAAGCGATACTACATGGCTATACTAAACAAAACAGCATGGTATTGGCACAAAAATAGAGACATACTCCAATGGAACAGAACAGAGAATCCAGATAAAAAATCATCCACATATTGCCATCTCATCTCTGACAAAGTAGACAGCAATGTTCACCAGGGAATATTATCCCTATTCAATAAATGGTGCTGGGAAAATTAGATAGCCACCTGTAGAAGACTGAAACATGATCCATATCTCTTACCACTCATAAAAATTAATTCAAGATGGATAATAGACTTAAACCTAAGACATGAAACCATAAAAATGCTAGAAAAAAGTCTTGGAAAAACTCTTCTAGGTATTGGCTTTGGTAAAAAAATTTATGAAGACCCCAAGGGCAATCATACAAACAACAAAGTAAATAAATGGGAATTGACTAAATTAAAAAGCTTATGCACAGCTAAGGAAACAACCAACAGAGCAAATAGACAATTTAAAGAGTGGGAGAAAATATTTGCATGCCATACTTCTGATAAAGGGCTAACAAGCAGAGTCTATTGATACAAAGAACTCAAGCAAATCAAGACAAAAAAACCAAACCACCTCATTAAAGAGTGGGCAAAAGACATGAACAGAAGCTTTCCAAAAGAAGATAGACTAATGGCCAATAGACATATTAAAAAATGCTCAACATCACTAATCATCAGAGAAGTGCAAATCAAAACCACAATGAGATATCACCTGACCCCAGTGAAAATGGCTTTTATCAAAAAGTCCCAAAACAATAGATGCTGGTGTGAATGCAGAGAGCAAGGAACACTTATACACTGTTGGTGGGACTGGAATCTTGTGCAACCTCTCTTATTTATTTCTATTTTTTCTCTGTGTGCCTCATTTTGGATATTTTCTATTGCTTTGTCTCCAAGTTCACTGACCTTTTGCATTTTTATGTCTAATCTGTTGTTCGTTCCATCTGGTATAATTTTCAATTCAGATATTTTACTTTTCTTCACTAGTATTTGTACTTTGTTTCATTTTCTAAACCTTCCATTATGCTCATATTTTTAAAAAAATTCCTAAGCATATTGAACATATTTATAAAAGTTATTTTTATCACTCTTACTAATAATTACTTCTACCTTGTCATTCATGCATCTGTTTCTATGGAGTCATTTTTTTCCCTTGGCTACATTTTCTTCTATCTTTTCATGTCTAGGAATAGTTCAGTGGATGTTAGCTATTGTAAACATTTCATTGTTAAGTGTTGGATTTTATTGTATTTCTTTAAAGGGTATTAATTTTCTTTTGACAAGCAATTAAATCATTTGTGATTCAGTCTGATATTTTCTAGGTTTCTTTTAAAGCTTTTTGAGGGTGTATTTAAAGTGTATTTTCCCGTAGTACTGGTTTAGCCCCAAATGTGATTGTTTTGGGGTCTCTAATAAATTTTACGTGAATTGAACAACACAATTCTGCTCTAGTTGGGAGGAACTTGAATAATCCTGGCCCTGTATAAGCTATGGACATTGTGTGGCTTCCACTTCCTGGTAATTTTTCTTTTTCCACATGTTGTTCATTTCATAGTCTTGTTTAATTTTATGCCTATGAATGGGCAGATTAGTATTCAAAGACTTAAAAGAGATTTCTATTCAAATATCTGGAGACATTTTTCTAAATAGCCCCATTCTTTGCAGTATTCTACCTTGCAAATTCTAGTTGTCTGGGCCACCCTAAACTCTAGTCTGCCTCAACTCAGGGGAAACTTCTCAGACTTTGATCAGGTCCCTCATCCCTGCTCGCATGGGTCAGAAATCATCTACAAGCTAAAAGCTGGGGCTATTGTAGGATTTGCCTCATTTATTTCCCTTCTTTTGGGGTTATAAGACTTCACCGAATTTGCCCAATGTCCAAAAACATTTCTTTTATATGTATTTGACCAGTTTTCTAATTTTTCTTGTTTGGAGAATAAGTCTAAACCCTTTTCCTCCCTTGTGACCCTAAGTACAAATTACAATATTTTGACTGTATTTAGAAATAGTTTTTTTCTAGTTGTTTAGCCTTAGTTCTTTGTTTATAAGATGATCCTCACTTACCATTTTACTTTTTAATTTTTTTTTTTCAGACAGAGTCTGGCTGTGTTGCCTGGGCTAGAGTGCCATGGCATCGATGTATCTCACAGCAACCTCAAAGTCTTGGGCTCAAGTTATCCTCCCACCTTGGGCTTCCAGAGTGCAAGGATTACAGGCATGAGCCACTACGCATTTCCTTAAATTTTGAATTTTGAATCAGCTTTTGGTTGACCAATTTTATCAACCTGCAGTGTTTTTTGTTGAGGGGCTCATGGATACTACATGTCTTGAGATCTTTCATGTTTGAAAATGTCTGCTAACCTTTTTACTTCAATCATAACTTAGAAGAGTTTTGTATTTGTGAGTGACTCCCGTTTTCCTCCTATAGTTAATAGACATCTCTCCATTGTCTCTCAGAATTGAGTGTTATAGTGGGAAGCCAGTGTATTATCAAAATCCACTTGTTAAGTGATTTCATTTTTATTTTTCACTCAAAGGTCTGAAGACTTCTAATTTTATCCTTGAAGTTCAGTAGTAACCAGGATCTCTCACTGATGTTCCTGTATATGTTTTGGGCAGGGGGTGGGATACGTGGCGTACCTTTTTAATCTGTGTATTGTCATTTGCAGATTTTTTTTTTATTATTTCAAGGAATTTTTTTAGTAATTTCTCTCTAAATAATGTTCTGAGTTCTATTTGTTGGGTTCACTAATTCTGGGACACCAAATATCCCCAGTGTGAGATTTTCTTTCTTTGACTTCTATGTCTATTTTTTCATATCATTTATTTATTCTCTGTTTTTTTGTTTCTACTACTTTATCATTAGTGGATTAGGCTTTCCATCTGCTTTCATTTGAGTTTTTGCTTTTTGTGTCCTGTTCAGGCAATTTGTAATATATAGGCAATATTTTTTGAATCTCTTACTTTACTTCCTTAGCTTTAAAATTTTTATTTTTCTTTCTGTGCTACTTTATTTTCCATTTAGACTTTAAGCTCTTGTTTCACAGATTTCATGCTTATTATGTAGATCCATAAAGCTCAGTGCTTGCAGGCAATTTATTTCTGTATTTCTTGTTAGGTTATTTTTCAGATTGTTTTCTTGGACAGTTCTTGCTGACTTTCTGAATTATTTGCTTTCTGGGACAGGATTATTTGGTTATCTGAGAGAGACAGCAAGAATCTCTCACTTTTCATGAGAATTGTTTTTCCTCTCCTCTTTGAGGTCTAGATATTTCTTTCCATTCACTTCTGAAGCCTGTTTATAACTTGGGTCTTGAAGTGAATGTTAATTGCTTAGAGAGGCCTTCTCTTACTCTCTATTCCAAATTAGGATTCCACTGTTATTCTCTCTCTGAACCCTGGTCCTTTCCTTTATAACATTTATTAAAATATGTGACTTTGATCCCAATTTGAGAAAGAAAATTCCTAGCTTGATGTATTTTTTCCTCTCCCTGCAAGAGGTCTGGCAAATTTTTTATTTTTAGCATTAGGAATTTAAACATTGTAATTTGCTATTTGGTGAATCAAAATCAATTGCTGTAAAATTTTCAAAGAATCTTAAAGAAAAAGTAACTGCTTTATAAACCACACAGATAATACAGCTTGCTTGGGGCATGATTAAATGTCTAAATGTCATTGGAAGTATATTGATTTTCATGGACAGTATGTTTGATCCTTTCTAGTAAAGCCCTTACCCACTGCTAAATGATCACCTCAGTACCACTTAACTAAAGACTTCTCAGAGCACCACAAAAAAGATGATCAAAAGGACAAAAATTGATGGATAAAACAAAAATCTGAAGCTCTTTTGTGGTCCTGTCTGAAAATTCATGCTCATTTTACTTCATCCTCCAAACCTACTCCATGCAAATTCTGTAAAATCTGCAAATTGCTGACTTCATCTTTTCCAGACTTTATACACACACACGAGCATACATACACACACATACATACTCATCTACATATAGCTATATAAGTACTTTTTATTTTGTGCTCGCTGTCATTAGTACAACTTAAGAGTTGTGGTCAGACCAATCCTGAGAGGAATTTACATGCTTGAAGCAAAGATTTATCTTTAGTGATATATCTAGAGCCAACTGAAAAGAATTTGAAAAACAAATGCAAAATTCGCTCAGGCAGAAAAGTGATTAATTTAATCCAACCTGGATAAAGTGCTTCAAAATACCATCTACCCAAATTAACTCCCTTAAAAGAGCCCAGCATATTCTAAAATAGAGGCATTTTGGAAGCGAAGAATATCTTTTACTTAACTATCATGTATTCCTCTTAGAGTGTAAAAAAACTCTGAGGTATCAAAACGTTTATGTGGAATATTTGGTGCTGGTATTGAGAAAATCAATTCTAAAGATTAGGTAAATATTGAGTTAAACATCTTTGGCAAGTCAAATGGTTTCCAATTATTTGTTTTCAACAAAATTGAAAAGGGACCTAATTAAGATGTCATCTTACATATCATTAAAATCATTTTTGAAGCTAGATCACTAGGTGCTTTCTATCATTTAACTCAGAAGTAGTTAGAAGAATTATAATATTGTTGGAACAAAACTTTTTCTCATTCTCATTTTTATGTGAATTTTCTCAGCTCTTATATCCATTAAAACAACAACTACAAAAATAGTATATAGAATTGCTGCTGAGCATTTTTTCATTTTAGTAATAAGTTACAACTGTCCATGGATACTGGAACTGAATAAAAAATATCCTATCCTTTTTGTTAAGAGGTGCATTTCCAGTAAAAATTCACTTTTATATTTAATAATTTTTTAAGAAAATACATAAATATGTAATAAATTTTAACATTTTAATCAATTTTATTATTATTTATAATAATTCATTTCAGAAGAAAATTTTATAGAGTATTATAGATATAAGAAAAAAATATATTCATTTCTTTTTTCAAGAAGAATGAAATGGGATGAATAAAAGACTCTCAGCAATGAAATGTAATACATTATGGGAAAATTCAAGGGAAAAAGAATAATGTAAAATTTTTGACCGTTAAAGAAGAGCTTGCTCTTTTATTTTTGAAGTAGATGATGTCATTATCAAATTGCTGTGGTATGTAGATTCCAAAGGCTGTATTTGAAAGAGCAATGTAATAGCTTAAAATGTCAATATTTATAAAATACTGGAAAGTTCATATTTTACAACTATTTAAACTTACGAGAAACATTTTAGATATTACCTAAAAAAGGCTAGTGAACAAAATTGTTTGAAGTGGAAATTTGTGGGATGGATGTGAACAACAAAAATGTGGACAAATAGCAGTGTTTAAGGAGCATGTCTGAAGGGTTATAATTAATAAATCAATTTCATTCTGGAAAAATCTTTCCAGTGCTTTCCAAACTCTGCTTTGTAGAAAACACTGGCTCAGGTAGATGTTAATCAGTGCCCCATGAATAAAGGTTCTATAATCAAATAAGCTTGAGAAATTAAAAACAGTAAATCCTCTTTTTGTAAATTCATGATAACATTGAAATATTAAAGACTGAAAAAATATGAATGAAAATGTAATCTTAAATTTTGTTTGAGGGGAAGCAAACTTATTTCTGTGGAATATGTTTTTCTTCACTTTTAAATAGTTTCTATATGAGATTGGCTTGTGAATTTCTGTTCTTCAGGCATTCGTCAGTTCTGTGTTCTCAAGGGTGTCTTGCTGAAATCACTGCTCTTAGTATGTGAAGTGAATCTGCAGAGAGAGTCATAAATGAAGGGGTAGACTAGATGGACGGGTGCTTGGAGCACCAGTCTATAAGGAGTCTAAGCCATTTCCAGACAACTGGAAACAGAGCAGGGATGGCTCCCCAAAGAGCTACTGGCCAGATAGAAGATGATGTCCAACAGAAACATTGGACAGGGCTCACCTATGGACATAGGCTGCAGCAGTAGACATCACCCCTGGGCACCATAGCAGAGTGGTGGTGGATGATCTGTGGAGACTAACATGTCTTACTGGTGCACGAGAAACCGTGACCCCAGAAGTCCCCACAACACCAGGCTCAGGGGGCACTTGGTTGGAAGCAAGGGAGGTTTTGTATTAGCAAATAAAGAGCCCATGGAAACATGACTTACATGGGTAAAATTATAAATGAAAATCATAGTGGGAATTCAAAGTCAGATAATTATATAGCAGGGCTTACCAGGGAATTGAGTTGTGTTAAAAGGCTTCATTTTTAATGCTCACCTATTTTGTGACATTTCTTTTATGTTTCTTACGCTGCTGCTCGGGAAGACAGAAGCTGATTTCTTGTGGTGGAGAGGGGCGAGTTATTGGGGGATAAGAAGGAGGGAGTGTAGAAGGGAGCTGAAGAGGAGAGGAGCAGAGAATTGGTATGCATTTAGATCTAATCTAAAGGGCAGATTCATAAGTTTGCCGTGTACTATATGAAAAAATAGTACACAGCAATAAAAAGTTTTAAAATGTTAGTCTTTGCTTAATCAGCTCATCCTTAATATATTCTCCATGAACAGTTCATAGGCTAAGATGTTTCCAGATGTTTGCAAAGTGGCTCCAAGCCAGCATCCTGTGCTACTGCTGTTGACATCAGGATAGAATGTTGGATTCTTGGAGAGCAGAACCACTGAAGGGCATGCAGAAGGCCAGCAGCCCCAATCTGATCTTCAAAGAGGACATCAATGATATGTGCTATATCGTGAATATACCATGCTGATAGCCGTGGAGTAACTTAGAAAACTTTAGGAATTTTCAAAAATCGAAAGAGTGGTCTTATAAGGCATGTGTAGAGACCTATTGCAGTCTCTTTCTGGGATCAATTACAGATTCAAGGTTTTAGAGGAGTAAGCAACTATTTCTAGCACTGCTTGCTGAGTTTTCTTGGGCACTGAAATAGATCCACTTCCCCACCAAAATATCCGCCACCCTTCTAATAGGGATCTCTTCAGATGATTCCAGGTGAGTAGCTAGAGGAAGAAGTCTGTCTTCTGGACAAATTGTCTTTTATTAAATAATAGTGGCTGGGATAACTCTTATTATTTAATGGATACTGATTAGTTTGTTCCCAGTTGACTACTTCTATAATGTTTTAAACTTTCTTTGGTTGATTTAAGAAGTAGCTGGATTTGGTGAAAAGAGAGTGGGATGAATGTAAGGACAAGCATTCCCCTTTTAGCTTCACTGCATACTAGATGTATAACCTTTGGAAAGTTGATCAATCTCTCTCAGCCTGGATATTCCAATCTGTAAAGTGGATACAACAACACCTACTGCAGAAGCTTGTTTTGAACAATAAAGTAGGTAAAGAACTCTGCAAAGTGCCTGGCCTGTTTCAGGACATAAATAAATATTTTTGTAATGGAGAAAACCTGTCATGAAATCATAGAAACAATAATCTCACATTTCAGTTGTAGCACAGGTTCCTACAGATTTAACTGTGATCTGTTTTTTTTTGGCGGGTGGTGAATTTCACAGAGCTGGTGACTTACTAGGTGAAGCCCCTGAGAGTGGGGCGCTCAAAGAGGCTTTCAGGAAATATATCCACCACAGGAATTTTAGTAGCCTGTGCTTTGTCCCAAATCCTATTTAGTCAGTGTTAAAGATGCTGAAACATCAATCTGAATATAAATACATACTTTCTCTTAAAAACCCTGGAGACAAATTAGAAGTTATGACCTATAAATGAACCCAGGGCATTTATGCTTCTTCTTGGAAGATTTCCAAGATGCCATTAAAGAGACTTGCAATCACTTATTGGTGGATTTAAGCACTACCCTCCCCTGACTCACCATGCCAAGGAATAGTGGTTAAAAATTGATGTGCATGTTCCAGATGGGCCAGCAAAAAATACTGCAAACATCACTCAGGGAAGGTGGATGTAACAATGCGTGTGATCTTTTCGCAGATGGTATTTATCTTAGTCTGCTTGGGTTGTGTAACAGAATACCATAGACTGGGTGGCTGAAACAATAGAAGTTTATTTCTCATGGTATTGGAGGCTGGAAGTCCAAGATCAAGGTGCCAGCAAGGTCGATTTCATTCTCAGGTTTTTTCTCTTGGCTCGTAGGTGAGTGCTGTCTTGCTGCGTGGTCACATGACCTCTTCTTTGTGTGCCCCAGGAGAAAAGGAGCACTGGTGTCTCTTCCTCTTCTTATAGGGACACTTATAAGCATCCATCATCATGCTGGCTTCATCTTCATGACCTCATTTAAACCTAATTACCTCTAAAGGCCCCACCTCCAAATACTGCCACACTGGGAGTCAGGGCTTCAACATGTGACTCTTGGGGAGACACAAACATTCAGCCTACGACAGCATTTATGAGTGTCAAAACGTCTGCAAAAATATGGCCACAAATCTAAAAGACACATAACTTCTTCAGTGTGACTATTCATCCCTCCACTGCAAAAATACTTGATTATCTTATTAAGTCATCATTCTTTTCTCCCCAACACACCCAAGCAATTTTAAAACCAGTTGCACCTTGTCCCCAGGGAATTAGTTTATAATTTACCTTATCACTCAACCACCACCTACTGATCACCAAATATTGTGATTTTGACTGACAACATTACCCTGCCTTTTTAGAGAGGGAACATAATATTTGTAATAAATGTTTGCATAAATAAACATAAATTTTGCAATCTGCTTGAAGTTGAGTTTGTAGGATTATCCCACATGAAGTCTATAAAAAGGGAAACTGGAAGATAAAAATTTGTCAGCATCTGTTCAACATTATCCCAGGGACACAAAGACGGTATTTAACAGAGCATTCTGATCAGTGGTGAAGTAACCCCTGTTGTAGGGAAGGATCTGGAGAGAGAGCAAGAGGGACCAAATTCATCTTTTTATAACAAACCCACTCTAGCAATAATGACATGATGGCATTAATCCATTCCTGAAGGCAGAACCCTCATGGCCTGATCAACTCTCATCGGGTCCTACCTCCCAACACTGTTGCTCCAGGGATTAAGGTTCTGACGTGTGCTTTTTGGGGGACACATTCAAACCACAGCAGTGAGTCTGGTAAAGGTTCAGGAAATAGTGGTTTGCCCCATACCTATGCTCCACTAGACTTTTCTCTGCCTAGAAAATTCCACAGGAGTAATCAAGAATACATTTCTAGCATGAAGTCTCAGAAAACATTTATACTTCTTGCTTTCCCTAGGGCACTTAGCAAAGTGTCTGCCACATAAAGTACTTGGGCCATATGGCTTTAGAAACCTTACCATTCTCATGAAGCTGTCTCCAGTGTCTGATTGACCCTGTGGACAAATTACCATGCTAGACTGTGAATTTATCTTCTCACTAAGTGTATTTATTAAGAAAAAAAAGAAAAAAAAGAAAAGAAAAGAAAAAGAAAAAAACCTACTTTCCCTGACATTTAATTTAATTACCTGGTTCATTTCTATCTCTTAAATCTTATAACCTACTGGAAATGACTTTTATGCTCTTGAATATTTTTACTATTTTTTTTTCCTTGAACATACAAGTGTTTTCCTAGTTAGTATAAGACATTTGAATTTGTATGCCTTTTTATAATTCAGAGATGTTTAATTTGGGAAGCAGGAATACCTTCTAGGTCAGATTCCGTGATTAGTAGGTACATTTTATGTTTAGTTTGTGGGGAAGAATGGGGCTGGGGGTGGTAGGAGGTAAAAGAGAGTCCAAAGGGAAATAGAGATACATTAATTGGTATTTGGAAATGAAATCAAGTATTTTGTTTGTTCTTTTAAAAAAAAATCATGAATACCATATTACAACTAATTAAGATATTAAGATTAATTATCATCGATAAATTAGTTTTCTCAGTCAAAATATTTCAGGTTCTTGAGCTATCATTTTGTGAAATTCACCAAGATCAATAAGTTACATCCTTTGAGAAATGATATATTAATTTAACAAGTAAAAACAATCAATTGTTGGGATGGTTTAGTTAGCCTGTGCCAATCATCAGCAATAATTCATAATAAATAAAGCTCTTCACTATGGACATGTATGGTATGCAAGGGGATGCCTACTTAGTCTATTTAATTATAACACCAGTGCGTGAACTCAGACATCCATTAGGTCAACCTCATTCAGGTATTATTCCTTAATGACATTTGAAAGGTTTTTTTTTAAAGTTTTATTTGGCAAGGATAAAATACATGAAAATGGAAACCATCTAGAATTTTTTAACCTATTTCTTACATATAATGTGTATGCTTTATAATATATACTTTATCATATATTTGCATAGCACTTAGCTTATGTGTGTATATGTTATATAAATATATAGCACTTAGGTGTACGGAAATTGTGAAATAAATTTTGTCTTCTATTGTTGTTAGTATTGTTATTATTTTTATTAAAATGTCCCTTCCTCAAAGGAACTTCATGCCCTGAGAAATAATCAAGCCAGGCTGTCCTGCAGCCATGCTGTAGAACGACCTTTACGGAACACACATTTGTTACATTGCCAAGCCCAGGGTGTAAGGTGCTTCATTGGTAGACAGAATAATTGAGATAAGGGTGGAAGAGGGAAGGTTGGGAAAGCCTTACAAACTTACAGCACCTCCTGGTTGTCTGTTTAGCTATCTGAAATTCAACCATGAGCTCTTCAGTCTTTAGGATTGCTTGAGTTTTGTATTTTGAGGTCTTTAAGAATGGCCAAAAACCCACTGTCAGCCTCTGTCCCGCATTTCCAGTTTGCCTATTTTAATTGTGAATCCTCCTTTGCAGACGAGTTTCACCTCAGCAGATATATCTTGACAGTGTCTATACTACCACCTTAGGAGGCCTGGAAATGCTGCGCTCCTCAGACCACCTGGCAGTGGTTTAGCTGCTGCTGGAGCTATTACAGACTCTCTCTCTTCAGATCACCATTTTGTTTTCTTTTCCTTTTTGCTAATAGTTATACTAGATAACAAGAACCAGTGTCCTAGAATACTCACATAGCACCAAATTAGTACATTCCCTACTTCTCTTAAGACTGGGTACTTAGTACGGAATTTCTGTATGGGTCCCCACCAATCAGCTGCTTAGCCCTCTTCACCACCATCAGGACCAATCTCTGATACTCTAGTTTTCAACCCCTCTATATTGGGGTGGGGATTGCCATCCAGTTTCCCCAATTTTCTTGTTGAGTCTTTGGCTGAGATCCATACTCTATGACTGGAAACACGTCAGACTCTTGAGTGGTTCCTCCCTTTGTGGCTTCCTGATCACCGCGTTTCACTAATGAGACCTGACACTCAGTCCTGATTGCTTCTGGAATTTAAAATCTGGGCTTGGTCCTGTCAGACACCAGGCTGGACCACCTGATGCTCCTTTGCCAGTCTCTGTATTTAGACTGGTTCCCCTCAATCCCTATATGAAGTCCTCATCCTGAAGGTCCCAGTCCAGGTGCACCAGGTGGAAAATGGCCAAGGTGAATCTTATGAGCAACCCATAACAAGTCCTGTGAGGAGGAGATGGACACAGCATAGGTACCTTTGGAGGAAATGACCATCAAGCATGTCTGAGAACATCGTTGTTTGCGTCATTGGTCTGCAGGGCCAGCCCTGGTGACATCATTGTTCAGAACAGGGCAATTTGTATATACAGCATCTCTCCATCTTTCATTTTCAAAAAGGACTTATTTTTATCCCCAAAGTATCTTTCAATGTACTTATCCTAAGGAGCTTGGCTTCTTTGGCAGTTTTCCTCTGGCTGCATTAGTTGGAAACCTCTCTGGGTGGCTCTCCTTGGCTGCCAATCCTTGTTTGACTGACAGCATCTCAGAGATGATCTCCTTCAGGAATAAGCAGAGGGATTTCTCAGGAATAACTAAAAGTCTTTTTAGAAAACAAAGCCTTCTTCCAAACACTTATAATTTTCCTTTGAGTGCTCAGCAAAGATAAACAGCTCATGGAAATCTCCTTCCTTGTGTTTGCCTTTGAGGGCCAGCAAATGATTTTCTGGTCATTACATAGGGTTGTTTGGATAGAAGAGTAACTTAGAGATGTCACCATGTCATGAAAGGTTCCTGTCTTTAATACGCAGAGTAGACAGGAGCCTGTAGAAATGTGAGCACAGTGCAAAAGGATGTTACATTGCAGTGTGAATGATGACAACGTTTTAATTGAGAAGAGCACAGCTGTGTATGAGCCAGATCTTCTCTCTATGGCCGTTGGGAACCATTTCCTCCAGGACTTATCCTGCTAGTCTGTCATCAGGTAAGAGTGTCTCTTGGGCTGCCTGCCATTTCTTGGATGGCTGAAACACTTGCCTGGGCTCTGGCTGCTCGCCCCACAGGGCTCCTGAAAAGAGTCACCCAGAGTGACTCACACAGAAATGTGTTACCTCATTTTGTGGAATTCCATTGTGTGGGCTGAAGGTTGAGTTTAGCTGGGAGAGAAGAAAGTGAGGACCAGAGATGAGACAATTAATTGACAATCCCAGATACAAAATGACACATGAGAACATCAAAGGTCTTAAAAAGGAGGGCAGGTGAGGACTTTGATTTCTGCTGGATTTCTTTTGCTACAGAGAGTCACAGTGAGTCACAGGCTGAGCTGAGCGCAGGCACAGAGAGTTCAATGGGGTCGATGCAAAGATATAAGATGTTTCAGAGAACAATCTCTAGTAGGATCTCACAAGGCAGAAGATTAGGGAATAATTCCCATTTCTACTGAATGGAAGGCAATAACCTTGAGAAGCCCTTCATGGAGTGGCTTTCCTCATGCTGGTATAGCTCAGATGTGAGCTGGACTCTACCAACCCCTTGCAAGACAGAGTCAGCTCAAACCATTATTTCATGCCTTGCGGTCTCTGGGTTCTAGTTTTTGTGTGTGCTGTGTTTGATCTTGCCTCATGTGAACTCTGAGATAAAACTCAGCCTCTTCATTAATTTTCTCAAAAATGTCCAATCTAGGCCAGGTGCAGTGGCTCATGCCCATATTCCTAGCACTCTGGGAGCTGAGGCTGGAGTTTTGCTTGAGTCCAGGAATTTGAGATCAGCCTGAGAAAGAGCAAGATTCTGTCTCTATGAAAAATAGAAAAATGAAAAAATTAGCTGGGCATGGTAATGCATGCCTACAGTTGAGCTACTCAGGAGGCTGAGGCAGGAGGATCCATTGAGCCCAGGAGTTTGCAATGAACCATGATGATACCACTGCATGGTAGCCAAGGCAACAGAGCAATACTCTCTCTCTCAAAAAAAAAATATCCAATGTAAAGAAACAGAAAAAATTATAGTTGATTTTATTAAAGATATGAAGGTTGCAGAGGAGTCATATCACAGCAAGCCAGGTAAAAGGAAAAAGCTAAATTTTTACAGTAGACATTTTTTTTTTATCCTTCACTCCATCCCCTAACTGCCAAGAGCAGTTTCTCATGTGCTCCTGACCCCAACCAGCTCTTGGGCTTCTGCTGTTTC
This sequence comes from Indri indri, assembly GCA_004363605.1. NCBI lineage: Eukaryota > Metazoa > Chordata > Mammalia > Primates > Indriidae > Indri > Indri indri. Next base: position 47,425 of record RJWJ010000789.1, on the reverse strand, counting down.
CTCTTCCTCCTACTTTTCTTCAGCTATCCCCTCCAGACTGCCCTGAGGGAACTTTAAATTTTCCTCCCTCTATTATGCTCTGACTCCAGACCGCAAACTTCAATAACCAAACCCAGCAATGATCTAAGAAAGCAACAGTAATGATGAATAAACCAAACAAAAACAAACAAGCAAAAACAAATGGTTGCACCACTGTTATTCTTCTAACAAGTATTTGCTCAGTGGCTACTATGTGCCAAGCACCGTTCTGGGAACTACCTATCTCTGGGCCTAAATTCGTACAGCATCTTTATCCTCGCAGCATATACCTGGCTTCAAGGAGAATATCTCATTGATCGATTGCCCCTGGCAAGGCTTTTGGTTAGTTCTGACTACTACACCTTATAGTTCATTCACGGCCCAACAATTTGTTTTTTAAGGACACAGAAGATAATAATCTCTGCAGAAGTGGAAGAAAGGACTTTCAGGAAGAGAGAATCATGTAAACATGGTAGAGGAGTGTTGAAATAAAGAGTGTATTTAGAAAATAGAAAGAATTTCAGATATTTTGGATGTATGCTGTACAAAGAGGAATTTTAGGCACAAAATTGAAAAAATTGGTTAGTATTTGCAGAGAAATATTAATATTTATATTACTTATCCTCTTATTTGTTGTTAAGTCTTGTATTATATGATGGTTTTTATAAATGCATGAGAATCAATATTGCCTTTATCCTTAGGTTGAAGGCAGTGGGTTAAGTTCTGTGCCTTCAGGTTGTTATCTGAGAGATTTGCACACGGCGGCCTAGAACAAATATTACAAAGAGCAGGAGTGATTTAGAGAGTGAGGCTTACCCTTAAGAATATAGGCTCTGGATTTGGACCTCCTGCACTTGAATTCTGGCTCCAGAGCTTTCTAGCTTGCTGACCTTAGGAAAGTTACCCAATAGAGGCCTCAGTTTTCTCATTTCCAAAATAGGCACAGTCATAACTTTGTCACTCAGTAGTTGTGTGGATTAAATGAGTGATTCATATATTGATCCCAGAGCCTACTTGACAGTGTCGATAAATGTTACCTATTTTTTATTACTCTTTGAAGGATAGTACAGATGTTTTTATATGTTTGCAAGGCTGACACATGAAATAGGATTAAACTTTCTATCTTCATGAGAACCTCTAGTGTCAGGACTAAGACTAATGCATGTTAATAACAGGTAGACTGGTTTGGGATTAATATGAGAAAATCGTTTAATTGTTTGGAGTTGCTTGAATCCGAATAGGTTAGATGATGATTTACACACCAAGGGAAGTGTTTAAGAAAAGACGGGGCATGTTTAAAGTATATTCATGCTTAGAATGACAAAAATTAGATAAAATCTTTAGGACGCTTTCCAACTATAATATTCTATTGGTTTAAACTACAAATCTATAAAAATCGAAGCTGTGGGCCAGATGCAATGTGTTTGATTTTCTTTTTCCCATCTCTCTTTGTTCCTCTTGACAAGTTCTGTTCCCAACTCCTAACAATCTAGCTTGTGTGCCATCTTTCTTTATTTAACTATTTATATTTGAATATATACAGTTAAATAAAGACAAAATATGTATATATATTTTTCAGCAACAGGGTCTCATTTTCCCAGGCTGTACTTGAACTCCAGAGTAGCTAGGAGTATAGGATGTTACCACCATGCCTGGTGTATTTAACAATATTGAGCACAGACGAATGTGCCAGGTGTTTTTCTATGTACTGTGATTAGTACTGTTAACAAGACACATCAGTTTCCTGCCCTAATGGAAGTTTAAAAAATTTTAGCAGAGAGAAATATAAAGTAAAAGCACAGCGAAGTAACTTCTATAACTGGATGCATGAAGAAAATAAAACAGAATGAAGGGACACTAGCATGCCTAGTATGAGGGGACACTAGAGCCTTGAGTGGTGGAGGTGGAGGAGGTGCTTTAGGTACAGTGGTCAGGGAAAGCCTCTCTGAAGAGATGACATTTAAGTGGCACATCAGTGTTAAAAGGCAGGTGGTCATGCTTGGGGAAGCACATTTTAAGCAGAAGAGCTAGCAAAGACAAAGGCCCTGTGGTGGGAAAGAGCTTGGCATGCTTGGTGATTAGCAATAAAACTGGGTGGCTGGAGAGTGGTAGAAGACATAAGAAGAGCATGGATCACGTAGGGCCTTGTAAACCTTGTTAACATTTCCATTTCATTTTAATTGCATTCTAATGGGAAGTCATGAGACAATTTTGTGATATAATTTATGTTTTGAAAAGATTATTCTGACTTGTTTATGGGCTATGGGCCAGGAGTAGCCAGAGTGGAAGCAGGGAATCCGGTTGTCCAAGTGAGAGATAAGAGTGGCTGGGACTATATTAGGTGACTTTCTCCTTCCACCCATCCTGGAATGGAATGTCCCCTGGATGGAATGTCCTTTTAAAAATATTTTATAGTGTTTGACAAATAGTACTATTAATGCATCTTTACATTGTATTTTAGTTAGGTACACAGTTACCTTCTTTTTTCTGAGTTTCTTAAGCATAAGGACAATGTGTTGTCTCTCTTCTGTATACCTTAACCTTTAATGTTGTAGAGAGCACTGTAGCACTAAATTATTAACTTTGTACTTACCAAATTCCTGTTAAATGAATTCACGAAAGTTACTTTTATCTAGACTCAGGCCTTTCTATAGTTATTATAACTGACACGGGTAAATTACGTAACTAATAGAAGCTAGATTTTGGATGGAATTAAAAACACAGTTCTTCATACTTTACATGTAGAATCAATATAGTGTGTATATAATTAAGGAAAACCTGCTAAAAAGGGAAAGCCTACAATATTTTGTTAGAGATAAGGCACAAATTCAGAAAGATTTAGGGAAACAAAACCAAGAAACAGTTTCTCTATTAGTTACAATAAAGGATAAAGTAATGTTAACAAGAAACAGGAATACAGTGGCTCAAGTAAGACAGAGGTTTATTTCTCACATAACAACAGGTCACACATTCAGGCTGGTTGGTCTTCCATAGTTCTCCCCCTAACTGGAGGTACTATGTACACATTCAATTTTTTCCTATGTGGGTAAAAAGCAGAGACTAATTTTTTACCTGTAAATTCACTTTAAGTAGTCTAAATAACAGCAACTGAAGTCCACTGCAAGTATAGACTGCTAGCTGAAAATCAAAATAGTAGACTTTTGTTGCTTCATGTTGCTTTGCCATCTCCTACAGTCTTGTCCTCATCTGCATGGTTGAAGCTAGGGCATTGTTACACTCATCTTCCAGGCAGCGGGAAAGGGAAAAGAGAAAGTACAGAGCAAGAATTTAATTTTAAAAAAGGGACATGAAAGTTGTGAGTGTTTTGCTCACTTTCCACTGGTGATTAATTAGTCATATGGCCTCACCTTGCAGTAAGAGAGACTGAGAAATATAGTTTCTCGCTGGGCAGTCATAGCAAAAACTCTGCTATTTTGATTTTCAGCTAGCAGTCTGTACTTGCAATGGACTGTAGTTACTGCTATTTGGACTACTTAACGTGGAACCTTAACACAGTGCCTTCCAGCTATTAGAGTGCAGTGGAGTCATACACAAGTGCAACCCACCACCTGGGAGCTTAAGCTGGGGGACCAGGCTCACTAATCTCCATTGGCAAGAGGTGAAGACAACAGGTCAGAGGTAACCCAACTTGCTAAAATACCTCTAAGGCAATACAGGACCAGAGCATGTCTTTCCAGCTCTGTCAAGGAACATCCATTTGGGACTTGGAAATAGAGCCATAAACCAGTCCTAGCACTCCTAGTTCCTGACCAAGTATCCTGATGAGGAAGAATCAGTGAAAGAACTCAGGAAACATGAAAGATCAGGGAGTAAAGTAATCCCCAAAAGAAATTATTAGATCCTCAACAATGGATACCAATTTAAACAAAATGATTAAAACGATGAAGGAAGAATTCCATATATGGATTGTAAGAAAACTCGATGGGATTCAAGAGAAAATAGAAACCCAACACGGTAAGCCACAAGAACAATACAGGAAGTGACTGGAAAATTCTCTAAAGAAATTGAAATATTAACAAAGGACCAAACAGAAATACTGGAAATGAAAAAAGCATTTAAGGAACTACAAAACACAGAGGAAAGCCTTAAGAATAGAACGGATCACACAGAGGAAAGAATCTCTGAGCTTGAAGATAAAGCCTATGTGCTAAACAAATTGGATGAAGAAAAAGAACACAGAAGCAAGAGACAATACCAAAATATACAAGAAATGCGGGATTGTGTAAAGAGACCAAATCTAAGAATTAGAGGCAACCCAGAGTGAGGAAGAAAATATTCAAGGGGTAGAAAATCTATTTCTTGGTATACTTAAGGAAAATATGGTGGGCCTGGCCATAAATCTAGATATCCAGGTACAAGAAGCACACAGAACTCCTGAGAGACTCAATAAGAAAGGTAATCATCACGTCATACAGTTATTAGGCTGGCCAAATTAAAAAGCAATCCTTTGAGCAGTGAGACAAAATAACAGATATCCTCCAAAGGAAGACCTATCAGACTAACTGCAGACTTCTCATCTGAAACCATATAAGCCGGAAGGGACTGAGCACCTATCGTCAATCTTCTAAAACAGAATAATGGTCAACCTAGAATTCTTTACCTGGCAAAGCTAGGCTTCATCTATAAGAGAGAAAGAAAGACTTTCCAAGACAAGGAATTGCTGACGGAATTTGCAAAGACCAGACCTGCCTTGCAGGAAGTACTCAGACCTGCATTATAAATGAAACAGTACAATAGATACCCACTAAGGTGAAATCACTCAAGAGTCAAAGTCCAGAACATCAATTCCACAATGGCTCAAGAGGTAAAACAAAACAATAAGAATTTATGTAACAATATGAACAGAAATCTGCCCCAAATATCAATTCTCTCAATAAATTGAGAATGGCTTGAATTGTCCTCTGAAGAGACACAGACTGGCTGAGTGGATAAAAACTGATAAGCTGAGTATCTGCTGTCTCCAGGAAACACATCTAGCTTACAAAGATGCTATCAGAGTCATGGTCAAGGGTTGGAAAACAAACCTCCAGGCAAATGGGAGCCAAAAGAAAGTGGGGGTAGCTATACTTATTTCAGACAGCATAAATTTTAAAATAGCAAAAGTAAAGAAACACAAAGACAGTAATTATGTAAGGGTGAAAGGAAAAATTCAACAAGAAGAAGACTTAACAATTCTTAAAATTTATGCACCCAACATAGGAGCACCCAGATATATAAAGCAAATGCTGTTTGATCTAAATAGCATGATAAACAGTTATGCCATACTAGCTGGGTATTTCAACACCCCACTGACTGAACTGGACAGATCCTCCAAGCAGAAAATAAGTAAAGAAACAATGGACTTAAACAGAGCCCTAGAAAAAATGGGTCTAACAGACATATACAGTACAATCCACTCAAATGAAGCCGAATATACATTCTTCTCATCAGCTCATGGAACTTTCTCCAAAATCGATCACATCTTAGGCCACAAATCAGACCTCAGCAAATTTAAAAAAGTAGAAATTACATCATGTGTTTTCTCAGACCACAGTGGTATAACATTAGAGTTCAACGTCAACAGAAATAAGACTTCACAAAGTCATGAAAATTAAACAATCTGTTGCTGGATGACTACTGGGTGAAGGAGGAGATCCAGATGGAAATCAAAAGATTCTTTTAAACTAAATAATAATGGGGACACAAATTATCAAAATTCTCTTGGACACAGCAAAAGAATTTCTGGGAGGAAAACTAATAGCATTAGATGCTCATATCCCAAAGACAGAAAGCTCAAAAATCAACAAACTAATAAACCACCTCATGGAATTGGAAAGGGAAGAGCAAATTATTTCTAAATCTAGAAGAAGAAAAGAAATAACTAAGATGAGAGCACAACTAAATGAAATTGAGAACAAAAGAACTACACAGAAGATCAATAAAACCAAAAGTTGGTTTTTAGAAATGATACACAATATTGACAGCCCTGTTTCTAGATTGACAAGAACTAGAAAGGAAAAGACTTTAATAAACTCAATCAGAAATGAAAAGGAGAAGTCAATACAGACATCATGGAAATACAAAACATTAACTTTGAATACTATAAAAATGTATATGCCCCAAAACTATGAAATGTGGAGGAAGTGGATAAACTCTTGGAAACATACAACCTCTGTAAGATGAATCAGGAGGAAATGACATTCCTGACAGACAAATATCAAGTACAGAAATTGGAGCAGCAATTAAAAACCTTCCAACAAGAAAAAGTCCCAGACCAGATGGGTTTACACCCAAATTTTATGAAACCTACAAAGACGAACTCATACCTATGCTGTAGAAATTATTCCACAACATTTTGAAAGATGGCATCCTCTCCAATTCATTCTATGAAGCCAATATCACCTTGTTGCTAAGTCCAGGAAAGGACACAACAAAAAAAGAAAATTATAGACCAACATCCCTCATGAATGTAGATGTAAAAATCCTCAACAAAATCTTAGCAAATAGAATCCAACAATATATGAAAAAAAAATAATGCATCATGACCAGGTGGGTTTTATTCCAGAGATGCAAGACTGATTCAACATACAGAAATCTATCAGTGGAATTTACCATGTAAGTAAAAGCAAGAACAAAGACCATATGATTTTCTCAATAGATGCAGAAAAAGGATTTGACAAAATCCAGCACACTTTTATGATAAAAACTCTTAACAAAATAGGCACAGATAGGACATTCCTTAAAATTATTAAGGCCATATATGACAAACTCACAGCCAATATCATATTGACTGGTCAAAAATTGAAAGCATTCCCACTTAGAGCAGGAACCAGACAAGGTTGCCCACTATCTCCACTTCTATTCAACATAGTGCTAGAAGTCCTTGCCAGAGCAATCATACAGGAGAGTGGAATTACGGGTGTCCAAATGGGGGCAGAAGAGGTCAAACTCTCACTCTTTGCAGACGATATGCTATTATATCTGGACAATCCCAAGGATTCAACCAAGAGACTCCTGGAATTGATAAACGAATTCAGTAAAGTCTCAGTATACAAAGTTAATGCACACAAATCAGTGGCATTCATATATGCCAATAACAGTGAAGCCGAAAATCAAATCAAAGGTGCAACACTTTTCACAATAGCATCAAATAAAATTAAGTATCTAGAAATATATTTAATGAACAAGGTGAGCGACATGTATTGGGAGAACTACGAAACGCTGAGAAAAGAAATTGTAGAAGATGTAAACTGGTGGAAAAATCTACCATGCTCATGGATTGGCAGAATCAATATTGTTAAAATGTCCATACTAGCTAAAGTGATCTACAGAATTAATGCAAACTCTATCAAAATACTACCATCATTTTTTACAGATTTAGGAAAAATAATTCTACGCTTCATCTCAAAACAGAGAAGACGAAAACAACACTGAGGAGGAACCAAGATGGCACACAAGAAAAGCTGCCAGTCAGAGTGTCTCTGCAAAAAAGACAAATTTTAGAGGAAAGAGAAAAAAAAATAAACTAGCAGAGAAACATAGATCAGGTGAGGTTCGGAAGGAAGGGTGCCTGAAACTACAGAAGACTCCATGGGAAGACGTTGCAGAGGAGAATTGGAAGGAGAAAGGTCCCTGAGAGGTTTGGAGACCAGCAAGAAGGGTAGGTGGAGCAGATAACTTCCCCCTCCCTTGCATCTCGGACTGTTGGTGGGCTCCTGAGAGGCTGGAGAGACCTGCTGACACCAGCTCAGAGACGGCTGCTGCCAGTGAGCAATGGCCTCTTGCGGACACGGTGCCGGGCTCCCAGCTCCAGCAATCCCAGTACTAGGCATCTACCCAAAGGAAAAAAAGACATTCTATAATAAAGACATCTGCACTGGAATGTTTATGGCAGCACAATTCACAATTCCAAAGATGTGGACTCAACCCAAGTGCCCACCAATACATGAGTGAATTAATAATACGTGTTCTATGTATACCATGGAATACTACTCAACTACAAAAAACAATGGTGGTCTAGCACTTCTTGTGTTATCCTGGATACAGCTTGAGGCCATCCTTCAAAGTAAGGTATTGGAAGAATGGAAAACTAAGCACTACATGTACTCACCATCAAATTGGTACTAACTGATCAACACTAAGGTGCTCACATATGGTAGTAATATTAATTGGGTGCTGGTCAGGTGGGGTGGGTGGGGGTGGGTAAACTCACAACTAATGGAGACGGAGTGCACTGCATGTGGGAAGGGAATGCCTCTAGCCCTGGCTTGGCTGAGGCAAAGGCATTACATGTAACCAATATATTCATACCCCTATAATATTCTGAAATAAGAAAATAATTAGATTTTTTTTCACTGTCTGTGTTCTGTCTGGGATCCTCCAACTTCCTAGTTGATTTTCTAATTTTTGTTTTTTCAGAAAAAGTCTTGCTTTGTCTTCCAGGCTGGAGTGCAGTGGCATCATCACAGCTTATTGCAACCTCAAATTCCTGGGCTTAAGTGATCCTCCTGCCTCAGCCTCCCAAAGTGCTTAGGTTAGAGATGTGAGCCACTGTGCCCAGCCCGTAATTGATTTTTTAAAACTTGTCTTCATCACACTTTGTAACATACAGTTTTATGGGTTTTGATATGTGTATAGCTATATATCCACTACCCGAGGTGATAGAATAGTCTAAAATTCTCTTGTGTATCATTTGTTGTTAACCTTTTCCCTCTTCCCCAACCTGTGGCAACCACTGTTCTGTTTTCTGTCTCTATAGTTTTGCCTTATCCATAATGTCATCAAAATGGAATCATATCATATATAGCCTTTTGGGTCTGGCTTCTTTTGCTTAGCAAAATGCATATATAATCCATTCACGTTCTTGCCTGTATCAGTAGCTTACTCCTTTTTATTGATGAATAGTATTCCATTGTATGGATTCACCTATTGAAGTAAATCTTGGTTGCTTTCAAGTTTGGACAATTACAAATAAAGCTGCCAAAACATTTTATATAGACCTTTTGCATAAATATTATTGTCTATTAAATGACCACTAATCTACTTTCTGTCTCTATAGAATTGCCTATTCTGGACCTTTCATATAAATGGAATTATGTAATGTCTGGCCTTTTGTGTCTAGCTTCTTTCTCTTACCATTATGTTTTCAAGGTTCATTCATATTGTAACATGTATTAGTACTTCATTCCTTTTTATGGATGAACAATATTCTATTATGTATATCACATTTTGTGTATCCATTTATCAGGTAATGAACATTTGGGCTGTTTCCAGTATTTGGCTATTATGAATAATGCTGCTATGAACATTCGTGTATAAGTTTTTGTGAACATATGTTTTCAGTTCTCTTGAGTATATACCTAGGAGTGGGATTGCTTGTGTCATAAGTCTATACTTTATAAGAAACTGCCAAATTGTTTTTCAAATTATCATTTTGTGCAAAGTGTTTTTATATTCTATTGCGGGTCCACAAAATGCAACAATAGGTCTCATTAGCTGGAATGATTGTGAAATACACATATTTATTTAGTGCTGACTATGTGCTGCGTGCTGTTGTAAATAGTTGATTTACAGTTTTGATCCTTACATTAATCCTATGAGGTAAGTACTCTTATTTTCCCTATTTTACAGATAAGGAAGCTAAAGAAACTAAAGCAAGGAAGCTTAAGCAAGTTTTTCAAAGTAATAAGCTTGTAAATGGTAAGCTGAACTTTAGAATCCAGGTAATCTGGCTCCAGAGTCCATTTTCTTATCTAGTACTTCTGCTGTGTCTAGGCAGTGAATGTGTGAAGACCTAGCATGGGTGCTGGAATACAGTAGGTGCTCTAACGTGTTAGGAGGTTTCAGACTTTCTCTTTCTCTTCCCTTTCAGTGTGACTTCTGATGGTTGGTTCTCTCCACTCCCTTCCTTCTTCCCCAAGGTGGAGGAGGGTAAATCTCAGGTGGAGCAGCTGATCACCAGCAGGTGGCAACAGAGACCTGTCCAGACGGGAGCTAAGAGCTCTTTATAACAGTATGATGAATTAGATAATCTGTAAAAAAGAAAACGGATGTAGAACTCAGGGAACTCTTCCTCATTTCTGAATAACTAAGTGCACAGGAAAGGAATTAAATCCTTAGGGCTTAATTGACGCTGAAATTCCTCGGGAACATTTGTTGACTTCGGTGCAATATTGAAAAGAACTGGTGATAGTGGACGTCCTTGTTGTGTTTATAAACTCTGGGGCAAAGAGTTTATTATTACATGATAACAGGGGATTTTTCATAGAGATCCTTTTTTCAGAATAAGGGAATCCTTTTCTAGTTTTGTGGGAGTTTGTATCAAGAAGGGTCTTAAATTTTATCAAATGCTTTTTCTATATCTACTGAGAAAATCATAGGATGTTTCTCTTTTATTTTTTTAATGTGGTGCATTACATTGGTTTTTGGATGTAAAATCAATCTTGCATTCCTGGAATAAACACTATTTGGTCATTATTGTCATGTTTTCCATAGTGATGATTTTTATTTTTTTTTTTAGTTTAGGATTACTGCGTATATATTTATGAGATGTAGTTGCTTGTATTTTGTTTTCCTGGTAGTTTCTTTATACATTTTAGTGAAATTATACTAGGATTAATAGATGAGTTGGGAAATTATCCTTCTTTCTTTTTTCTCTGAAAAAGTTTTTGTTTCGTTATATTTCTTCCTTCTTGAAGTTTCCTTTGTAGGAGGGATTTAAATTACATATATAAGTTTTTTAAAATCAAGTATAGAACTATCCAGATTTTCAATTTCCTCTTGTATAAAGTTGTCTTTTTCAAGAAATTTGTTCATTTTATCAAAGTTGTCAAAATTATTAGCACGAAATATTCATAATATCCTCTTATTATCTTTTAATAGCTGTAGGAGATCTAGCGGTTTCCCCCTTTTTTATTGCTGATATTGGTAATTTGTGTTTTTTCTCTTTTTACCTTGCTGAGTCTTGCTAGAGGCTTGTGAATAGTTTTTATCTTCTCAAGAATCCAACTTTTGTCTTTATCGATTTTTTTCTTCATTTCATTAATTTCTACTCTTTATTGTTTTCTTTTTTCTCCTTTCTTTGGATTTAATTTGTGTTCTTTTTTTCTAGCCTTTTAGATGGAAGCTGAAGTAATTGGTTTTCAATGTTTCATTGTTTCTAATATATATTTAAAACTATAATTTTACTATAATCATTTTTAATTGCAACCCCCAAATTTGGTAAGATTTTCTATTTTCATTATGATTGCTTTTCCCTCTCCCTCTCCTCCTCTTCCTCCTGTTCTGCCTCCTCCTCCTCCTTCTTCTTCTTCTTAAAAACAGGGTCTCGCTTTGTCACCCAGACGTGATCAGGCAATGGCACAATCATAGATAGCGCACGGCAGCCTCAAACTCCTAGGCTCAAGGGATCTTCCTGCCTCAGCCTCCTGAGTAGCTGGGACTATAGGTGTGCACCACCGTGCCCAGCTGATTGCTTCTTTGGTAGATGGTTATAGAGATGTATACTGCTTAATTTCCAAATATTTGTGTATTTTCTAATTATTTTTCTGTTATTAATTTATAATTTGTTTTCGCTGTGGTCAGAGTATTTCATTGAGAAATACTCTCAATGATTCCAATTCTTTGAAATTTATTTAGTATTGCTTTACGATTAACATATGGTATATTTTGGTAAATGTTCCATGTGTCCTTGAAAGATTGCATATTTTGCAGTTGTCGAATGTAGCACTGTATATAGGTCAATTAGGTCGAGTTGCTTAATTGTGTTGTTAAAAGCTCATATACACTGTATTTTTTTACTGCTTTTTTTGTTGGCTAATGAGATATGTTAAATTCCCCAAGTATGTGAATTTGCCTTGTTCTCCTTTTCGTTCTTTATTTCTGCTGTGTATATTTTCAAGCTATGCAATAAGGTGTAAGGAAAATTTAGGACTTTTTTCTCCTTATGGAATTGACCCATTTTAAGATCTTGAAATGTTCTTTATCAGTAGTAATACTTTCTCTCTTAAAGTCTGCTTATCTGATATTATATAACCATACTATATGTATCGTATTAGTGTTTTTATAGTATATCTTTTCCTATTCATTTACTTTCATGTTTATAAACAACATATAGTTATGGATTATTTTTTTAGAAGGTCTGACCATCTTTAATTGAAGTGTTTAGTCCATTTACATTTAATTTAATTTCTGATAGAATTGAGTTTGTCTTCTACATTCTGTTTAGTTTGTCTTTGTCCTATCTGGTTTGTGTTTTTTAATCCTTTTTTCTTGTTTTTTGTTTTGTTTTGTTTTGTTTTTTGTTCCTTTTTTGCTCTTTGTCTTCCTTTCTTTCTTTTTACTTTCCTTTGATTGTGATAGCAATTTTGTCTAAACTTACCAAACTATACACTTAAAACAAATGCGTTTAATTTTATATACATTACATATCAATACAGTTGATTTTTTAATGAAAGCTAATGAAAGTTAAATAGAATATAGAAAGGAAAGAAAAATTTTCTTCCATATTCTTAATTTAAAATTTATTCCTTTTAATTTTCTGTTGCTCTTTATATTTTATGCATGGTGTTTATTCACTAATGTGTTACTTTTAGTTAAGTCTCCATTTCTAAAATATTTTTTCTTTTATTTCCAATACTTTCCTTGGTTTTGTAAACTCCATTTTTACATCTTCCTGTTCTCTTTTCTTTTCTCCAATAATATTATTTCTGAGTTATTTTGATCCTGATTTAAGTTGTTCTTTTGTAACTTCTATTATTTTTAAAATTTCTTTTAGCCTGCTTGTTTAAAATATTAGCATATTATTTCCTTTATTTTGTTGGCATGTCTTTCTGGCTTGTTTTCATTGCTTGAAAGAATATTATTCTGATAATAATTTTGAGTGGGTTTAACTAATTTTCTTTCCTATTTCTTATATTTAGTAAGATGAGTTTTCTAATACTAGACAGAAAGACACTAGTGTAGCTTTCCTAGTTTCAAGGTTCTTTAGCACCCTCTTCTATAGTTTATTTGAAGGGTTAAAAAAATACCGTGCTTTCTGATATGGGCTGGTTCTTCTCCCCCTTTTTTTCCTTTGCCGCTATTATTCCTGCTAACTACAGGGGCTTTGTTGTAGAGGTGGTATTGGGACCCAGAATCCAGATCACTCCAGCATTCTCTGACTTAATGTGGTCCCTTTGCACTCACCTGCAAATTGCAGTCTCCAAAGTTCCTCCCGGTTTTGACTGATATTCTCTGGGAGAATGTGCATGCAATGCATATAAAGACAAAGGATTTCTAGTAATATCCAAATCATATATAGTGAGTAAAGAAAACTACCTAATAGAATAATGTGCAAAGGTTCCAAACAGGTAATCTATAGAGGAGGAAACCTGAATGTCAAATAAACATATCAAAAGGTGCTTCATCTTACTCATAATTGGAAATAGTTTAATCTTATTCAACACTAAAAAGATCACAACAATCTAATATAATAATCACAACAACAACAACAAAAAAGAATAAAATCTTTTTTATTCTTCTGTTAAAGATATTCCGAAGAAAGCAAGCCAGAAAAAAAAAAATCTGATGACAGGAGAAAATTGCATCTCTAGTGCTCTCTGGTCTCTGGGCCTTTGCTTGCACTATTTCCACATCCCAGAATATTCTTTATCCACATTTTTATCTAGCTAATTCCTAATTATCCTTCAGGTCTTATTTTAAGCATCATCTCTTTCAGGATATATTATCTGACTCCTGTAGACTAACATAGATGGCCCTACTATCTTAGAAGCTACATATAAGATGAGTGTCTTTGGCACTTTCCCTACCATAGCATTTTCCAAATATTACTGTGATGGTCAGTTTATTCATCACTTTGGCTAGGCTGTAGTACCCAGTTACTTAATCAAGCACTAGTCCAGGCATTTCTGTGAAGGTATTTTGTAGCTGTGATTAACATCTATAATCAGTTGACTTTATGTAAAGGAGATTCTCCTCCATATTCTGTGTGGGCCTGATCCTAGTATAATCATCCCTTGGTATTCGTGGGGGATTAGTTCCTGGACCTCCCATGAATACCAAAATCTGTGGATGCTCAAGTCCCTGACATGAAATGGCATAGTGTTTGCATATAGCTTATACACATATGCCTGTATACTTTAAATCATCTCTAATTGCTTATAAAACCTAATACAATGTAAATGCTATGTAAATGGTTGTTATACTTTACTGTTTAGGAGGTAATGATAAGAAAAATGCTTATACGTGTTCAGCATAGACACAATTTTTTTTCTGAATATTTTTAATCTGCAGTTGGTTGGACTCATACATGTGGAACCCACAGATACGAAGGGCTGACTGTAGTTGAAAGGCCTTAAAAGCAGAACTAAAGTTTCCCTGAGGAAGAAGAAATTTCACCTGTGAGCTGTAGTGCCAGCTCCTGCCTGAGGGTTTCTAGCCTTCCCTGTCTGATGTCCTGCTCTGTGGATTTTGGACTTGCCTAGGCAGCATTCACAATCTTGTAAACCAATTTCTTTCAGTAAATCTCATTATGTCCATATATCTACATATACATACACATATATTTTACATACACACATAAACACATATGCACATGTGTCCTACTGGTTGTGCTTCTCTGATAGAACCTTGCCTGATACAATTACTATACCAGATATAATTATATCTTTTCTTTCACATTAGACTGTAAACACCATTAAAGCAGAAATGTTATCTTGTTCACCTTGGTATTTCTGGTGTTTAGAATATAGGACGTGCTCAAAAAATTGATCAATGAACAAATGAATTTCCTACTGAAATAGAAGAATATGAGAGTATGAAAATCCTCAATACAGCGGTGGGGAACTCTGCTTAGTGCACTATTGGATTTAAGAAGGAAAGGGCTAAGAGCCTTCTAGATGCTTTTAGTAAGTTTTGAGGAATGCCAAATAGTAACAATTTATTTCTTGGGGAAATAACCCTTTTGATCAGTCACTGGAGTATCCATCATTTTCAAAGTTGTTACGAACATTGAAAAAAATAAACTAATTCTAGGAATTTGTAATTTCTGTACTGAAAAGGAAGTTTGAACAAAATACTATTTGTGCTGTTTGGTGATAATAAACTTTGATACTTAAAAGAAATGTAAATTTCATTGTATCCAGTGGCTCATAATTGCATATTCTGGGAGTCTGATTCCATTTTTAAATTCCAATGAAAACATGACAATAGAGTTTCAACTAATTCAGCACAAAAGATAGTATAATAATTTAATATGATATTTGCAAAAGAATGAATCAGAATCTTGGCTTTTGTTAAAGAACAGACATTACCTTGTAGGTATGCCAAAAAAAAAAAAAAAAAAAAAGCCAGAAAAGAAATCTGATGACAAGAGAGAATGACGTCAAAGCTTGATAAATGCTAAAGATTGAACTTAAAAAAACTCTCCCAAATTGTGCCCTAAGCCTATGTGTTCCAAAAGAAGTCTAAAGGCTTATTATACCTGTATCATCTGGGAATTGGTAAAGACACATACATATTCCCAGGCCCCATCCTAATGTAACTGAATCTGAATCACCAGAGGTCAGGGTATCGAATATCTGCTATGCTTCCTAGATGATTCCGATGCATAGCCAGTTTTGGGAAGTAGCACTAAACTATGAGTCCTTACATCACATCCTTCCTTTCCTTCATCTCTTTGGTCAAGGTCAGCTATCTGCAGGAAGCTGTCTGTGATTTCTTTTACCTATTAACAAAATTTCTTTGGTTTCTTTTGTTTACTAACTCCCTTAATATGGTATTTAATCAGAGTACATTGGTTTATAGAACCGTGAAATTGAGTTTGGGAAAAATTGGAGAAGAAGCAACACAATATTTCATTTCCCCCTACGTTGGATCTTTGGATCCCACTTTGTTACATTAGTTCAAGCATTGTCTCACACAGAACAAACATGAATATTCAAATGCAAATCTGTATGTAACCCATATTGCTGGCAAGATCAATCCTAGGATGCAGTTTCCTGGGAAGGTATCACAGCCTACTTGGATTGAACCACAGCTAAGGATTTTCGTACTGATAAGCTTGACATAACAAAACTCTTGACCTAATGCTTTAGAAAGAGGTTTAATTAACAGTAAGCACCCTAGGCTTAGAACAAAGATCTAGTCCCCAAGATCCAAAGTTCAGATCCCAGTTGCGTCATGAATGTGATTTAGAAAAGTTGATCCACTTTTCCACATCTAGATTTTCTCATCAGTAAAATGAAGATACAATATCTCATATAGAAATAACAATAGCTAATAGTCATTAGGTGCTATGCTAAATGGAAGACAAGTGGGAAAACAAAATGAAATGTTGCTGATCATGTAATTACCACAGCTTTTAGCATCTTAGGGACTAGCCTGATTATTGCATTTCCAGAAAAAAAAAAAGTATGGCTCTAGTAAAAAATTTTTTTTTCAGAATAACATCAAAGGAAAAACAATAAAATGTGGATATCCTTGTTTCAAAAATCAATAATATTAATATAGTAAGAACTGTCTATCTGGAATCGAAGAAGGTATCCTTTGGCTGTGGCAGATTGTATTTTCCAGCAGTCACTGCAATAACATTTCCCATCCCACATGCTTTTTGAGAAATTTGACACATTTCCATTGAGAGATGGAGTTTATATCTTCTCCTCTTAATCCTGGATGGACATTTATGATTAGCTCAATTAATATGCTATGAGGCTTCTGAGGCTAGGTCATAAAAGGCAGTACAGATGCTGTTTACTCCGTCTCTCAGAATTCTTACCCTTGGAATCCAAGTATCATTCTACGAGGAAGCCCAGGCCATGTGGAGAGACCCGTGCAGACAGAAACCAAGGTTTCTAGCCCCCAGTGTCAGATGACATCCTAACCAATAGCCAGCACCACCCAGTTGAGTAAGCCACTTTGGAAATGAGTTTTCTAGCCCTCAGCCAAGCTACCCTCTCAGCTGATGCAGCATGGAGCAGGTGCAAGCCTTCCTTGCCAAGCCCTGCGCAAATTGCAGATTTCTGAGCTAAATGAGTGATTGCTTTTGTTTTATACCACTAGGTTGTGAAGCGGTATGTTATGTAGCAATAGATTGCCAGAATGTTGCCTCAGCATTTCTTTACCCCATTGGGGTGTTAGGATGGAGTAACAGGGCATCCAATTCAATGGGAGAATGTTATTCAGATCAGTGCTAGAATTCCTGCTGGAAATATATAGTGGATGTCTTAGTCTGTTTGTGCTGCTATAACAAAATATCACAGACTGAGTAATTTATAAACAATAGACATTTATTTCTCACAGTTCTTGAGGTTGGAAATTTCACAATCAAGGCACCAGCAGGTTTGGTCTTTGGTACGGGCTGCCCTATGCTTCCAAGATGGTACTTTGTTGCTGTATCCTCCAGATGGGACAAGCACTATGTCCTCACATGAAAGCGACAGGAGGGGTGAACTCACCACCTAAAGTTCTTTTATAAGGTGATAATCCACTCATGAGAGCAGAGCCATCATGGCCTAATCACCTTCTAAAAGCCCCGTTCCTTAATACTTGCTTTGGGGATTAAGTTTCAACATGCATTTTGGAAGAGACACAACATTTAAACCATAGCAGCGGGTATATTTGCTTAAGTTTGAAAAAACTGTATGTTGATGGATGTTCATTACAGTACTATTTTTAATAGCAAAAAAGAAAAAAGAAAGAAGAGAAATAAGGAAGGAGGAAGGAAGTGAAAAAGAAGACAACTAAGTGATTACTAATAGGTAAAAAACAAAAAGAATGATACATCCATATACGGAATGCCATATATGGACTGAAAAGAAGATAAAGATCTAAATGTGATCTACATTTTAAAGGAAAAATGCAAAACAGTGTGTACAGGATGACCCCATTTGTGTGAAAATATATAACAGATACTCCATTTATATAGCTGAATAAGGAGAAAGATTTCTGGACGGAAGATGCAGGAAACTTAACACTGGCACCTCTGGAGCATGGGAATGTGGAATTGGGTTAGAAAATAAGAACTTATATTTCCTTTTCTACATTCTCCATATTTTTAAATTTCTTAATTTGAGCATGGGTTTTATAATAAAAATGCTTTTCAAATGCATCAAAATAGTACAGACTAACTATAAAGTATCAGAACTGCTCTTTGAATTTTCTTTAAAAAGTATTTCTTACCTGAGGGGCATTTGTGCCTATTAGATACGCATTTGTCCTCCCTGCATGATCATAGTTGCACAGGACAGCTGTCACACATGGAGCTACGGACTCCAAAGTGTTTCAGAGACGCAGCCATGGATTTCATATGGAAAAAGTAAGAGATTTGACCAAAGTCAGTTCTACCATAAATGTCTGAAAAAGCATAAATAAAAGAATAAAACAGCTTTAGCCTGTAAGTTTCCCACAATAATGCTAAGGGTTCCCATAGACAACATGATTACTTACCTCAATTTTCAACTTACCTAGGAAATAAAATACATTAGCACAGTAACTAGGACAACTATATATGTTAATAAAGGGGAACGGTGTTAGGTAAGACCCCACAGTCATTTACTTTACCCAACAATTCAGGATTCTCATACCAGTTCACTGGTGTATTGCTTGGGCTAACGGTAAAATTACTCTGATTTTCTAAACACATGTCAGCTAAGGGTTAGGTTAGGTGGCCAGGAAACAGGTAGATGGTGGAAAAAAAACAGTAATAGAGAATGAAATTTGCCTCATAGTATCCTAATAGAGGTAATCAAGTTAAACTGAGGTCATTAGGTTGAGCCCTTGTTCAGTATGATTCATGTCCTGATAAAAGGGGAAGTGTGGACACAGACATGAACAGAGAGAAGACAATGTGAAGAGACACAGAAAAAATGCCATGTGAAGACAGAACATTGCAGTGATGCATCTATAGACCAAGGGATGCCAAAGATGCTGGCAAATCAGGTGAATCTAAGAAGAGGCAAGGAAGGATTCTCCTGCAGATTTCAGAGGGAGCATGGCTTTGCAACACTGTGGTCTCTGATTGCCAGCCCACAGAACTGTGAGAGAATGTATTTCTGCTGCTTCAAGCCACTCGCCCTGTGCTACTTTGTTATAGCAGCCCTAGACACTGATACAGGGAATTAAGAAGGCTCTGTTTGGGCTCCTGCCCATTCCTATTTCAAATATAGTGTCTCTGATTTTATGCTTCTGCTTAAGGTTTTTCTTGAAAAGCGGGGTTTCATTGGTAAAAAGAAAATGAAAACAACAGATATAGAGCTTGGAGAGTGTGTTAGTTGGATGCTTTCAGTTGCAAATAACCAAAAGCCTAGGTCAAATGGCTTAAATAGCCAAGATTTATGGTCCCTGTAAGTACAAAAGTCTAGAGGTGATGTGAGGGTTCCTGCGCAATTTGGTAGAGGATTTGATCAAGGTTCTGACTCCATTTCTCTGCAGTTTTCTGTAAATTTCTCATATATTTGGTTTCCTCCTTGGTCTGGCTCTTGTTATGGTAGCAAATTGCCTGCCATAGTTCCAAGCTTCACTTCACAGTGCACTATCCAGAGTAAGGAAAAACAGCTTTGACCTGTTAGTCCCAGCCAAGGCCTTGAGGTTTTCACTGATTGGGCTGCTCCTGACCCAATCTCTGCATGCACTGATCAGGTTAGGCCTGGGTTATGGACCAACTGTGGCAAGAGGGAAGGATTTGCCTTAATTGGCTTAGTGTACCGTTTTCATTAGCTTTACCTACATAACAGAACATCTCAAAATTTAGTGACTCAAGGCACAACAATTTATTTGCTCATGATTGTGTGGCTAACTGTAACGTGGTGTTGGCTGGGCTCGCTCATGCATTTAGGCTGATTTGGCAAGTCAGCAAGGGGCTGGCTGGTCCCAGATGGTGTCAACCACATATCTGCTGTTGGTCTGGGGTGCTTTGGTTCTCTTCTCTGTGTTCTTTCCAGCAAGCCAGCTTGGGTTTGTTCACATGAGCAAGTATTCCATAAGGGTGAGAACAGAAGCTGTAAGGCCTCTTGACATCAAAATTTGAGACTTATGTGACATGATTTCTGCCACATTATATATTGGTCAAAGCAAGTCCCCATATCTTGATAGAAAGAGCTATAAAAATTTGTGATTATTTAAAATCCATCATACCTACTCTTATAACTGGAGGAGAGGCTAACCAATTTCACCCAAACCACATAGCTCCTTAACAGGATGGACATTATGGAGAATGCTGGCTAGAGGCTAGAGAGGAGGCCGAAATCAGGTTGTGGCAATAATATCTCAATAAAGCTGGGAAAAACGGGGGAAAAATAGGAAATTAGGTTGTAGGGGGTTTTGATGACAGGCTAAGTACACTTGATTCTCTGGGCTCATGGTCCTTACCCCTTTTTCTATGACAACATTGTTGATGAATATGATGTAGCCCAATTAGTAAACACAATTTAAAAGTGATTCACCACGGTTGTAATTCTCAACATGTAGTGTGGGGGTGAGGAATTCTTCCTACAGGGGCTGCATCAAACCCTCCAACCACTTGGGGGTTGGATCTGCCTTGTTTGTAACATAGTGCTAGGCAATGGGGAGCTACTGATATTTTGTTCCTAAGTTCAAGGGAGATTTTCTGCTTGGCGATTCAGTCTTAAGGTGCTCCTGTGACAGCTACAGCTCTGAGTTAAACTCATACATGCCTGCCTTCATTTCCCCTGGTGTGCATGTAACGCTGCTGGTTTAGGATCTTCCTGATTCCAGTAGCACACATTCCCATAAGCAACATTTCTTCCTGAAGGCCAAGTCCTTGGGACGCAGTCTGCTCTTGGGTACTCACATACTGTTCTCATTGCCATGGCTTTATCTTGATTTCTAGCTTTGACAAGGACAGCCCCACTCCATGCAATGTATTTTTGGACCTCAATCAGGTGAATGGCCATAGTCTGATTCTCTTTCTTCTCAGAAGTCTCCTCCATACTTCCTCCACCTGACTTAGACTCCAATGCTCAAACAAACATGAACGTGAACATACTGGGTAAGGGGAGGGTGATATATCTGTGGCATTTGAGCTGCAGATACAATGTCCTTCCTTGTGTTTATAATCACCTCTGCTGCTGGGCTATACACAACTTGTAAAAGAAACATGGGCTTCACCTTGTTTATAGTGAACATAAATAAACATATTTATTAAATAAGTAAATTAATAACAGATAAATAAATAAGATAACACTGCATGGCATCTTTCTAGATGGAAAAGCTTAGTGACGTGGAAAATATTCCCCGGTGGACAAATCCTTTGCTCTGCACTCAGGGTCCTGGATCCCAGGAAGGCACCAGGAAGACTATTGGGCACCCTAATCTCGGATCCTCCCCATACACTGGTGGAGGATACCTGAGCCAAGAGGAAGAGTTTAGAACAGTGATAATCTCTCCCTTAAAGTGAGGAGGAATAAGGCTCTGAGGAATCCTTTGGCACTCTGGGGCAGAGCAGGGGTGAGGGTGCCAGGTGTGGGGTGGAGGCATGGTGAGGAGGAAGAGGGTTGGAGGAGTGAGCAGGGAAGAGGGAGACCCTCCATTGCTTCTCCTGGGGCCCTTCCTAATTGAAAATCTCATCATGGAGCCTGCAGCCTTGTTTCTGCAGGACTCCTGGCTGTGCCTCCCCCATGAAGACTGGCTGGTTTACAAGAAGGACTTAAAGCCTTAAGTGTCTCTGACTTAATTCAGTGGCTGCTGCTCCATTTGGACAGCTCGTTTCTGCTCCCACACACCATTAGAGGCAGCCCTTACTCACCTCCATTTGGCTAACGGGGATGGGCGCTGGAGGAAACGGAGGTTATTTACAGTAAATTATTCAATTAGAACCATGAGCAAGGGCAGCTTCTGCCATTGTCTGACAGGCCAATCCCAGGGCTGCTGAAGATCACCAGATTGTTTAATCTACAGAGTCCATTAGGGCTGTCTACAAGGGTGGTGTGATAAGCATTTGAGGGGTGTGGCTCGACAGCAGCTTCAACAGCAGCCCTAGGATCCAGAGAAAGTACCTGGAAAGGGGGTGATGGAGGATAAGGAGGGAGGAGTGGAGCAAGGCAGCTCTGGCTAGACTTCATGCCTGCTCCTCTGAGACTTCTAACCTTTTGATTCTTACCTTTGAATACACATTGGAATCTCCCAGGAGCTTTACAAAATGCTGATACCTGGGTTCCACCCCCTCCCCCAGATTCTGATCGAGTGGGTCTGGCTTGTGCCTTGGAAATTACAGGTAGAAAGCTTCTCAGGTGAGGAGGCTAAAAGGGGATGGAGAGATTTTATTATTTCACAGTGGAAAGTTGGAAGGACCCCTACAGAACATAGCTTCTCAAGGTGAAGAAACAGGCCAAGAGGGAAAGGTCACCTGGGTTAGTGACAAAGAGAGGACCAGAACCTCTTCAGTTCCCAGGGTGATTAATTTTCTCATTTGCCACTCTTCTTTCACTTACTAGTCATGTGGCCTTTATCAAGTCTCAGTTTCCTCACCTGTAAAATGGGCATTATCACCTATTCTTTATCCATTCATCCACTGTTGGACACTTAGGTTGATTCCATATCTTGGCTATTGTAAATAGGCAATAAACATGAGAGTGCAGATATCCCTTTTAGGTCATTAAATATGAAATGTCCAATTTTGAATCAGAAGTTTAGTTTATTATATCTCAAACAGGAAGTAGTACAATTTATCAAAGTGTGCACCTAAACCACCGACACAGTTTTGCCATCTTAACGGTAGCTTGTTTATGCCAGCAGCAAAAAAGCCTGGAGATCGAGAGGCAATGAAATCGCAAAAGGCATTTTCCACAGCTTGTTGAGAATTGAACGTTTTTCTTTGCTTGAAGTCATCCAAAGCCTGGAAGAAGTGGTAGTCAGTTGGTGCAAGGTCTGGTGAATATGGTGGATGACAGAAAGTTTCCAAGTCCTCTGTAGTTTGAGCAGTGTTATTTGTGTGACATGTGGTCAAGCGTTTTCTTGCAAGAGGATTGGCTTGTCTCTGTTGACCAATCCTGGATGCTTAATTGCAAGCATCCTCATAATTTCATCCAATTGGTTGCAGTACATATCTGCTATAATCGATTGACCAGGTTTCATGAAGCTGTAGTAGATAATGCCAGCAGTGGACCACCAAACAGACACCATTAGATTTTTTTGATGAATATTCGGTTTTGGATTGTGTTTTGGCACTTCATCTCTACCAAACCGTTTTGCCAAAAGCTTAGGACTGTCAAAAAGCATCAATTTTTTCATCACACGTAACAATGTGGTATAGAAATGGTTCACCTTTATGTCATGATGGCAAAGAAAGGCAAGCTTCAAGATGACTTCTCTTCTGACTTTTGTTTAATTCATGCGGTACCCGTCTATCCAGTTTCTTTACCTTGCTGATTTGTTTCAAATGGTATCAATATTGTTGGAATAGTAATGTCAAACCTTGCTGCTAATTTACACATAGGTTGAGATGCATTTGCTTGCACTACAGATTTTATCTCGTCATTATCTACCTTGGTCTCATGTTTCCCACATGGGTCATTTTCAAGATTAAACTCACTAGAATGGAGCTTTTCAAACCATCAACATACTGGATGTTCATTAGCCACATCCTTCCCAAACACTTTGTTGATATTTCTAGGTGTCTGCACAGCCTTGGTTTCACAATGGAACTCATATTCAACTTATCCATATGACTTATCCACGGTTTCACAAAAGTTGCTCTAAAAAAACTTTGAAAGATAAGCACAAGCCAAAACATGTGTTTGAAAGACTGAGGATGTGCCTTCATGATAAAAATAAAACAAGACGTATCAAAAGGAAATGTCAGAGACACCAACTATCAAACTTAGTACTTAAGGAAATTGGACATTTTGTACTTAACCTATTGCCACAAGGATCAGGGTTCATCAAAATGCTGTGCAAACAGTGCAGAGGAGATGTGGCTTTTAGGTGTAAGATTTCAGATGAGATTATTTAAATGACAGGGGTGGGATAGAAGTAGATGAAACATTGATGTTCACAACCCTCAAAACACTTTACCCTCTTTACCAAAGGGCTATACGGAAATCTGCTCAGGGTTTTGTGAGCTCCCTGGTTAGGCTGCATTTCTCCTTGCTGGGGTCAAATACAGTCTCGATTGTCCCTTAGGGAACCAACGATGAATCATCTACTGCTCTTTCTTCTGCCCCTAGTGACCACCTAGTCCAGGGCTAGTGTGTACCTAATTCATAGTCAAGAAGGTTGTTGGATGAATGATTATACGGACTCTTGGTTCTTTATAGACTTGGTCTCTGTCCTACTTTTCTGGAAAGCATCTTCCTCAGGCTTCTAAAAATGATGGCCATATCCCTGAAAAGCTGCAATCCCAACTGTCATGCACCCTTGTACAAACATGCTTCATGGCTGCACTTCACTTTACTTTCAGCCTTAATGATTCCAAAAGGAATTCCAATTCTTGATCCAAATGACAAAGGTATTCCCTTCCATTCCTCCCTCTCTTCCTTTCTTTCCCCCTCAGTGGCCCCAGCTATGAAGGCCAGAAGTCAGAGCTCATGGGCACTCATGGTACATCCTTTGCACACCAGCCAGGGTTACAGATTCTGGTCTGCTCCATCCTGCAGATCAGCACTTGTCCCAGCAGAAGTGTACCAAGGAGGTCTCTCAACCTGATCCAGGATGACCAGATCTTCCAGTAATGAAGCATCTACACTCTGGGTCCTCATCCTCCCCAGGCCAGTGCTTGGGCAACAGAGGAGCCAGGTTGAATTGCAGATCCTGTCATGGCAGCTTTGGGAGAAGCTCTTCAGCTTCTGGATACCTCCTGAAATAGCTACTGGGGTATTAGTAGTGTCTTGGCTTGATAGGTTGGATGGCACGGTTGGATGTCTTTGCTGCCAATATCCAAGGTCTCCTCACAGTGTTCACAGCCTTGACAATACTAGCATTTTCTTCTGCATACCATCCCCTCTGGAAACTGCAGCATCCATATTATAAGGGCTGAGTGTTAGAACTGAAAACCACCTGATTTCAGACAGGAAGGCACTAGCAAGCTAGCAGCGTCAGGACAGGGGAGAGAGGCCAGATGTATCCCGCTGAGGAGATAAGTCCTGGGTTTCCATGCACCCACCCAAGTGTAGGCTGCTCTCAGGAAAACGTCCTTCTGTGGCATGTCTTTTGGCTCTAATAGGGACCGTTACCTTGTGCAGGTCACTCTCCCCCTCTGAGCTTTTATCTTCTCACTTGCTAAATGGGGCATTGAAACTAGACCAGCTCAAGAGCTCTTGTAGCCCTAACACTCTGAGAGCCCGTCTCTCTGTTCCCTACCTGGCCTGGACTCAGCTTCTGGCTTCCTGGAGTCCCCAGCCATTCCCGAGTCTTTTTTCTCACTGTGACCCAGAGACGGCTCATCTTTTCTGTATCTCTCTTGTTTTACCATTAACCATCTGCACTTAGCTACTAGCCAAGGTGTTCATTATAATTTGCATAGCTCTTAATAGTTTCTGGAGCTCTTTCACTGAGATTCTCTCATTAATCCTCAAAAAGAAACTTGACCTGCAAGAACCCCACACAGCTCAGTCCCAAGGGGGCCTGCTTTGGTCACTGAACCTGAGGGCTATCTCTTGGATCAAGCCTTCCTCTTTATTATCCTGACATGTCTATGTGAGCTAAACAGTTTCAAACGAAAACTTACTTCCACAGGGACCTTTGGAAATTACGATGCTTTTTAAGTAGGAATTTATTAAATCTCTTCCTCTGATATTAAAAGCTATAAACCAATTTATGTCTTGCTGGTTTGGGGCTTCACAAATATTAGAAAGCAGACTGCATTGACGTGACTCTCCCTTAGTTGCTCAAAAGGCAAATGTCCAGGCAGACCCAGCTCGAAGTGTGTGACGTCCTGAATCATTCTTCCTTGGAGGTCTCCGAGTGGTCACTGGTCATAGCCCTCCCCCATCTCTAAAGGCCAGGAGCTTCCAGGGAGACCACAGTGAATGAGAAGCAACCTTCTCACAATTATTAATCAAAGATTGAGATGGACCATTGAAGAACAGGACCCCAGAGTATTGGTAGCTGGCCCAAGAAACTGATTTTTAGAGCTGAAGAAGAAAAGTTAGCTTCTAGGCAAGGCCCTGAACATGATCTCAATAAGGAAAAGGGAGATGGGGAATTTTACTGGGAGCAGAGGAAATCCAGGGACATGTTTTCCTCAGGTTGCTGGGCAAGTGCCTGTATTAGGGTTCTCTGGAGAAATAGAACCATTAGGATATAGAAAGAGATTTATTATGAGGGACTGGCTCATGTGATTATGAAGGCTGAGAAGCCTCATGATCTGCTGTCTGCAAGCTGGAGGCCCAGGTGAGCTCGTGGTGCAAATTCCAGTCCAAGCCCAAAGTCCTGAGAACTGGGAGCTGATGATGTAAGTCCCGGTCTCAGCCTGAAAGCCTGGGAAACAGAAGCACTGGCATCCAAGGGCAGTAGGACATTCAAGCAGACAGAAGGAATTCACCCTTCCTTGACGTTTTGTCCTATTCAGGGCCTCAACTTATTGGTGATACCCACCCCCATTGGTGAGGGTGAACATTTGTTAGTCTACCCATTCAAATGTTAATGTGACCCAAGTGTGGTTTCTGGCTCTTGCAGTCCCAGGATGTTAAGGCAGGAGGATGGTTTGAGCTCAGGAGTTCGAGGCTGCAGTGAGCTATGATTGCTCCACTGCACTCCAGCTTGGGTGACAGAGTGAGACCCTGTCCCTAAAAGGAAAGCGAACAAACAAACAAATGCTATTCTGTTCCAGAAACACTCTCACAGACCCACCCAGAAATAATGTTTTACCAGCTCTCTGAACATCCTTTAGTCCAGTCAAATTGACATAAAATGAACCATCACAATGCCCAAGGAAATATGATTTAAAGACTATCAGGCAGAGCAACTGCTTCCAAATATCTCTCAGCTTTCCCTGATGCTGTCTACCATTAGGGCTTTGTTCCTTTGAATTCCTTGTCAGAGACCTAAACTGTGTCAGGCATAACCCTCGTGCTGAAATTGCAAAGTGAAATAAAACATAGCTCCTGACCTCGTGGAACTTCTGGCTTATTTTGGAGCTTGATAGGACTGATTGGCTGAGGAGTTAAATGATACTAAGCATAGGATGTTCCCCAGGACTGTAACTCAGGAACTGGGTAGGTGCTCTGGACTACTCACACTAGTTGCTTTCATACATGTTACAAGGGTGTGTCCCAGCTTCTTTCAAAAATGGACCCCTCCGGCCTCTGGGCCCTTCCTATCTCACCCTCTCGTTTTTCCCTTTTGCATCTCTTTGCCCCTTTACCCGGGATCGTTCCCATCAGCACACAGACATGCCTGCTGTCCACCATCTTTAAGCTCTCCTTGATTTCTCACCTTACTGATGCTGTTTTTCAGAAACGTCTGTGTTGCTTTTTCCTTACCTTCTATTCTGTCTCCGACTCACATTAATCAGGCCAGTGAAATAGCTCTTGAAAAAGTCACTAGTGGTTTCCTTGTTGCCAAATCTGTGGGTCGCGTTTCTTGCCTCATCTCACTTGATATCTCTAGCATTTTTGACATAGCTGAACATTCCTCTTCATTCAAACTTACCTTTCCTTTGATGACTCCATTTTCACCTCATTTTCCTCCCACTTTACTGGACACTTTTTCTTAATTTCCCTTCCTGGCCCGTTTCTCTTCTAGACCTCTAAATTTTAGAGAACCCCGGGGCTCCACCCCAGGCCCTCTCTTCCTTTCTACCCTTATTCTCTGAGAGACCCTCTCTGCTTCCACAGCTTGAAATATGCTGATTACTCCTAAATTTAGCTACCCTCTGAGCTCCAGGTTTGTGATTAAATTGCTTATTTGACATCTCCACTTAACAGCATGACAAAAACAGAAATCTCGATTTCTACTCCCATGGGTAAATAGTTAACAAAACTCTTTTCCCTTCTGCATAAGAACCTGACTTTTGAAGTCTCTACCTCTTTTCTGATAACCTAAAGAGGGTAAGAATGTCAACTATGTTACTAGGCAATATTGCTTAGAGTAAAAATGACACCTGATTGCTAATCTAAACTTGGAGTGGGAAGAAGTATAAATGAACCATAAATACTTGTCAGGAGAGCATGCTTTGGATCTTCCCCGAGTGTGGTAATTCTCGTAATTGCCATGAATCTTCCTGGCAGACTGGAAGCTATGTCTTTGGGATTGTTATAGAGATACTGGGTTAGGCAACGAGGCTATTAAGCTAGGGAAGCCCCTGCATCTGAGTGATGTAAATCCAAAGTCCTTGCATCTGGGCTGCTACTTAATAAGAAGATGTTTTGTGGGTAACCGAATGAAATGAAACTGTTGGACAGCTTCCAGGACCCTAACAGAAGAGGGACCCTTGATGTGCCCTGCTGGAACACTGGGATTTCTCTCCTGTATCCTTCTAAGAAGACCTGTGCCAAGTGTGGCTTTTGGTGGTTTTCTGAGATTCAGTGTTGAGTAGAGCCTAAGAACTCCTTTATCCCAAAGCCATTTCTAACCCAGGATTGTCCATTTCAGTAAATATTAATAGATGCCAAAGAGAAACTTTACCAACTTGATATTTTTTAAGAGAAGGAACAGGAACAAACACAATCTACTTTCTCTTCTCCCTCAGAGTCTTTGGCTACATACTGGCATGTTTTACATAGCCGTAACCTAAGCATCTGCATAATTGAATATTTTATTTTTTAATGGTATTTTGAACAATTCCTTACACTGTTTCATATTCTTCATAATTATTGTTGTGATAGCTGCAGACTATTTCATCCAGTTAATGTCTTGCAATTCGTGTCACTGTTTTTATTTTCCCTATTGTAAGGCGTTTAGGTTGTTTTCATTTTCTGCTGTTATAGATAATGCTACAATGAAAAGCCTCAAACATACAGATTTGCCCTCCTTTTGAATTATCTCCTCATTCTAAACTACAATGAGTGAGATTACTAGGTCAAAGAATGTGAACATTTTTGTGATTCTCAGCATATACTCCTTGTTTTGTGTCCACCACCAGAAAAGTGTGTGCACATCCCTTTCACTGCAAATTCTCTGGCACTAGCATTATCATTGCATATTCCTTGCCAAGTTAATATCTTACTGTTTAATTAAAAATATCTTATTGTTTAATTTGAATTTTGTTGCAATCTAAACCCACATTTGTTTACTATCTACATCTTTTCTGTCTGTCTTTGTCTATTTAGTTACGGGAGCATTTGTGATATTTATATATACATTACATTTTTGTATATTGTATATAATAGTCCAGTTTTATAATATTCAAGACAAAAACTTTTCCTGTGGTTTTCATTTTCATTATGGTTGGTTTGTTCTTGTACAGAGGTTATCTACCTTTTCCTTTATGAATTCTTTCATAGATTCAAAGTTTGGACACTATAATCAGACACTATAATCTAAATAAATATGTAAAAGCTCTCAGTTCTGTGTAATTTAGCAACATTAGATTATTTAATAAATTCATGATTTTTTAAATATAAATGTTTTTATATAACTTGATTTTTCCCCAAACTGGTAATCCAGTGGCAGCTTCAGAGTCTATATGTGATGAGCTTATGGAGCAACCTTACTGAAAGGGAGGGCAGACTCCTTGTCTGTCGTGCAGTTGCATTTCCATAGCAAACACATCGTTTTAATTTAGGCTGCATGCTGTTTGGCGGCTTGGTGATGATAGTGAGAATGATGGAGATTTTGAACAAGAAAAGCTAAAGCACTCCAAGCCAAAATCACATTATGATTTTCATGGGCCCTGGGCACTTTTGCTTTCATGGGTGCCTTCCTTCATAAAAAATATTAAAAATTGTATTTTATGACTACTTTGTTATAAAGGCAAATATACCGTAAGGTGGATTACTTATTATATGTTCATTATTATTGTACTCTTTTTTCTTATTTTGAAAGACCCTAAAATGAAAATATTTTTGTGGGCCCCTACATGGTGCTTTGGTGATTTATTCATTAGGTTGTGCTTAATGGATAAGTCAATCCTGTCCCAAGTCAGCTCTTAGCATTAGTTAACTCTCTCTCTCTCTGTTTAAATAATTGGGTCTACTTCTTGCCTTTCATTCTGTTCCTCAGATATACACTTATATCTTATATTATAACCGCAGTATTTAATAATTATTTTTTTTAAAATATGTTCTGATAGGTTTAGAACTGCTCTATATCCCAGCTCTTCTTTTAAGGTCTCTTAACTACTTATTCTTCCACGTGAACTTTAGAATTTCTCTGTTTATTATGCTAGAAGAGTGCTTTTGAAGTTGAATTGTGTTTGTAAATTATCTTATAGAGATATGACATGTTTATGAACATGCAACAGTTTGATATTCTGTTCCAGAAACAGGATACCATTACCATGCTACAGAGAGAATTTGAGAGGAATGGAGACAGAGGCAAGAGATAGGGTAAGGAAGGACCTGAACTTCGTTAGGGGAGGTCCCAACTATGGGCGCTCAGTGAGGCTGGGACACAGGCTCCCACGAGCCACCAAGTAGCCGCGGAGGTAGGTCTCAAGCCAGCACTGTAGGACAAATGCTTAGTGTGTTCTTCAGATCAGGGGAAATAGAAGGCCCCTTGATGGAGACTAAAGACCATCTTTTTGGCCAAACCCCACCTTCTCCCCATCTGGCACCCTAAAGTGGCTATAGTTTAGTAGTCCTCAGTAGCAGTGTTATGGATAAGTTTAAACAAGAATTTTTTTTTTCCATGCAGATATCCTTGAGACCAATGAATGGCGGTAGGAATAGGGAAGAGAGATGAGACGGTGGCGCTTGACCAATATGTCACCATTTGGACCATCACTTATGACTGTCGTGCTCCTCTCTTTTTTCTCTTTCTTGAGAAACATATTATTTATCTTCCTAAATGCATAACTTTATAATTTTAAATGCTAAAGATAGCTATTTTAGGACAGACTTGCAAAATTGAGCGGTCTTTCTCCCTAAGCCCAAGTCTTTAAAATTGAAAATGAACAAGCAATGTACTTTAAGTGAATGACTTACAGGTATCGTCTGCTATGAATAGATATAACTCTAACATAAGGGCCATTAGAATAAATTGAGTAAATATAAGGTAGAGGGAATTTGGATTTATATCAATGTGGAATTTGGATTTATATCATGTGATTTTATAAATCACATGCAGAGGTTTTCCTTGGCAAGCTACTTCGCTTTATGAATTATGATAAGGACCTAGGCTGAGAAGATTTCTGTGCCTCCAAGAAAAAGATGAAAGATGTGTGACCCGAAACTTCAAACTTTCAAAATTTCAAACACAATGTTTTACATCAATGTTAATATTATGAGGCCCATTGGAGCAACCTGTTGGAAAATCTACCAGCGGGTCTGTGCCTGTCCACTCATCACATCCAGAAGTGTACAGTTATCTTTATGCTCAAATGAGCACCCATGATACTCCAAATAAATCAAATAATAACCTGTACACTTACCAGGGGGCAACATATTAGTTTCCAGTACCGATTAATGTTGGTCAGTATCTATCTATCGAACAAAAAAATCATTCAATATTTGAGGTATATGGGTAGATTAAAAAAGAGGAGCCAAGCTGAATAAACTGAAAAATTTCCTTAATGAAATAGGGAATTTAGTTTAAAGTTATCATGACCTGGTCATGTTCCTAAACATCAAATGGAAGCAAATGTAAATTAACTCTGGGAGACAAACTCAAGCCAATACAATTCCCAGTGATTAAGTGCCAATGAACAAGAACTAAAAATTTAAAAAATCACAAAATACACATGAAAAAAGCCATCATAAACAAATCATCAGAAATAAGAAACTAAAGAATCAGACCCCCGAAAAATACAATGCTTAGCTGACATCTGAAAGATGAGTAAGTCAACTGGGACTAGAGAAGATAAGGGGACCCCAGACCAGGGAAATATCATGTGGAAGGGCCCTGTGGCAGGAAGAACTTGAGGATATGACTCATCAAATGAATGCCAGTGTAACTGGAGCTTAGAGTGGAGAACATGATAAGAATGAGGCTGGAATAATAGTCAGGTGCCACATCAAATGTAGCTTTGTGGACTATATTAAAGGTTTTATACAGGACCTGGCACCTTCTTGGCTACTTTTGTGAAGGCAAGAAACCACTCCTACAAACTTCTAGATCTATAGATGAGCCAAGGTGTCCAGGAAGTCTCTAAAGCACCCCTCTTTATGGAAATAATTAATCTTATCATTGTCCTGGCAAGTCTGAGTAGGAGAGATGAGGCCCAGATTTATAGTATTTGGCTCAGGGCTGTGCCAGAGACAAGGGCAAGACATGTGTTAGCACTACCCATCACTTACAATACACACAACAGTGGCCATAGGAATATCCAGAAAAGTTTTACTGAGAGCAGAGATATCTGAGGATCCAAATAATTGAAGAGCCTTATCCCCCACCTCCAGATATATTCTTGAGACTAAACGGGTAACTGTCTAGGAAGGATTCAGCTAATGATATGACTCCTAGAAAACCAAATCCAACTCTAGCCCAGGTCACAGAGCGAGAGCCTGTCTCAAAAAAAAAAAAAAAAAAAAAAATTTCTTTCCCAATATTATCTGAGTACCACAAAAGAAATAACTTGATTTTGAGGGGAGGCGCAGATATTAACTTTCCTTCCATTAATTTCTTTGAGTCTTAAGGAAAAGAATTGTCTAAAGTAATTTCATAATTATTATGTTAATTGAAAGTAGAAGTTATCTATTTAAATGTAATGTCTGTATTGTTAAAATTTTCAGAGTAAAAATTTGTATGAAATGCCAAAAAAAACCCCAAAAAAACAAAAACAAGAAGAAGAACCGTTTAGTGGTTTACAAGAGCAGACTCTGGAGCCAGATAACCTAGGATCAGCTTTGCATTTTAGGATGAATCTAACAGCTGTAAGGCTTCGGCCAACCATTTAATCTCTCTGCGTCTTAGTTTCTTCATCCACAAAATGATAGTAAGATAGTCTCTTATGATAGAATCTACATTATACAGTTGTTGTAAAGATTAAAAGAGTTAATATCTATAAAACACTTATTACAGTGTCTAGCATATAATAAACACTCAAAAATCTCAACTGCTATTATTAATTTCTACATTTAGAAATGCATTATTTGTATGAATGAATCAAAGGAGAAAACCATAAGATAATCTTGTTAGATGCCAAAAGGTATTTTGATAAAATTTAATATCCATCTATGATTTAAAAGAAATTCCTAGTACACAATGAGAAGAAAGATACTGTCTTAAGATGATAAAGAATTTCCCCCTGAATTTATCAGCCTCCGTATTTAAGGATGCTTCTATCACCATGGTTATCTTGACATTGTTCAAGAAGTTCTAGTTAATGTAATAAGAGCAAAAAAGAAAAGGTTTACTACTATTTATAGACAATACAAGTGTCTACCTGGGAAACCCAATGCCAACAGAAATCCAAATAGAATTTAAAAAAATGACTGTTATTTTAGCTTCCTTCTAGAAAAATAAATGTGTAAAAATTGACAAGAGCATTTTGAAAAAAAGGTGTATGAGAGTGCCTTTGTCCTACTAGCTATTAAACTAAGTTGCTGGTGCACAGATATATTAGTGGAAGGGAAAACATGAAGGCCAGAAGATCAGCATATGATAAGCATGGCATTTCAAATCAACTGGAGACATGTTGGTTTATTTAATAAATGGTATTGGGACAAGCAGACATAATCTAATAATTAATAAAATCTATCGTCCTTTGTGGGTATAATCACTGCACAATTTCTGAGATGCATCATATTGTCAGGGAGTATCTGCACAGTCAGTTTGGAACCATGCACTGAGAGGTGATTTGGCTTATGGTTTATTGAGAAGGGTGCATTAATCCTCTAACAGCAATTTTTCATTAATACTTTTACATAATTTGAGGCTGTATTGTTGGGTCCTTGTGTGTTCATGATAAATGTATCTTCTTGCTCTATTGTTCCTTTTTCTGGTATATAACACCTTTCCTTTTTTTATAAGGCATTTTTTGCCTTGAATCCTATTTTGGCCATATAAGAAGTTTTCATCACTTATTTTCGTTCACATTTGTCTTATATATCTTTCACTACCCTTTAATTTTAATCCATTTTGAATCTTTTTGTCCTAAAACTTTCTTTTGTGGAATAAACATTGCTGGATCACTGAAAATACAATCTGATAGTCTTGGTCTTTTAATTGGTGACTTTAACTAATTTAAAATTATTTTAAAGCTATATAAGTTTTTATCACTGCCATCATTTTTCACGTGGTGCATTCACTATACATTTTTGGGGTCTTCTTTGCTACTTTGCATTGAATGGACCAGATTCTCTTTGGCTAGTTTAAAAGTTATTCATTGTTTTTTATTTTTATGTAGGTTTTCTTAATGTAAAAAGCCACACACCTATGTTCATTTATTCCTATTAAATATGAATATAACAAGTATCTAGGTTAGAAAATAAAACCCCAGGAAAGAAAACCTTGGTAGAATCTGCCTGCATATCCCTCTTCATGACATTTCCTTCCCATCCCCTTAAAGTTGAGCACTCTTCTGACTGTGGTCCTTATAATCTCTATTCATGACTTTATGTTTTTACTGTATAGGTGTATCCTTAAATTATGTATGGTATTGTTACGCATGCTTTCAACTCAAAACAAATGGTATCATCTGGTATGCATCCTTTGCAACCTGCTTTATTGTGCACTCAACATTATGTGTGAGATTTATTCAAAGTAGATACATGTATTTATATTCAGTACTGTGTAATGTATTATGCATATCCATTATATGAATAAACCACAATTAATTTATCTAAGGTATATATTATTCAGTTTCAGCCACAGAGGCTAGAACGCAGACAAAACGAACATCCTTTAGGATGGTTTTAAGAAGACAAAGTGGAAATGATCACCAAAATAAATTTATAAAAAGGAACAAGTAAATTTGACAAATTGGACTTTCAGCAAATTGACCTAGAGCCCAATAAGAGGAAAAACAAGCTGTGGTAGCAAAAACAATTCTATCTACCCATGTCCCCTGTATTAGTCTGCTCAGGCTGCCATAACAAAATACTACAGGCTGAGTGGCTTCAATAACAGAAATTAATTTTCTCACAGTTCCGGAGACCGGAAGTTCAAAATCAAGGTGCCATCAAGATTGGTGTCTAGTGTGATTTCTCTTCGTGTCTTGCAGATGGCTGCCTTCTCACCGTGTCCACACCTAGCCTCTTCTCTGTTTGCATGCACATGGAGAGAGAGAGCAGGTGCTCTTGTGTCTGTTTCTTAAAAGAACACCAGTCTCAAAAGAATACCACTTCTATGAGACTGGGGCCTAACCTTATGACCTCTTTTACCTCCTTAAGGGCCCTGTCTCCAAGTACAGGCACGTTGGGAGTTAGGGCTTCAACATATAAATGTTGGGAGGATACCATTCAATCCATAACACCCCCAAATGGTATGAATTATTTAACCATTGCCACAACAACACTACATGTAAGAGACCTCAATTTCAGTGGCTTACGATAACGAATATTTATTTTTCTTGCATGTGGGTTTTGTGGGTTTGTTTGGATGAAATTGATCTCAGCCAGTGTTGGTTGGGCATGGGTCTAGGTAATTAGGATTAGATGAGGTCATCGAGGTGGAGCTTCCATGACAGGACTGATGAGTATAAGAAGAGGAAGAGAGACCAGAGCTGAAATACATGCTCTTGCCTTCTCACTATGTCATGTCCTCAGCCATGTTATTGTGTAGCAAGAAGGCCCTCACCAGATGCCAGTACCATGCTCTTGGACTTCCCAGTCCCCAGAACTATAAGAAATACATTTCTTTTCCTTACAAATTACCCAGTCTGTGGTATTTAGTAATAGCAATGCAAAATGGACTAAGGCAGATACCTGGGGCATACACTTTTCATGACAGTGGCAGAAGCACAAGAGCCCCAAACCCAACCATGTAACATATTTCAAGCCTCCACTTGCACCATGTCCATCAGTGTCTCATTAGCCAAAACATGGCTGAGCCAAGAGTCAAGGAGTGGAGAAGTCAACTTCACCCACGCATGAAGCCATGACAATGGTGAGAGTATATAATACTGCTGTAGTACGGTGAAGAATTGGGAGCAATGATTCAATCAACCACAGCATATACACTGAGGTTCTGATTGTTTAGGGTGAGCCTTAATTAGGATCAAAAGACATAATTTTTCTGTCATGGCCTATGGAGTAGTAAAGACTGATGTTGCAGCCACACCACAAGTCATGGTTTCTCCATGTTGTGCTTTGATTGCCTTATGAACTTCTTAGATCTATTCTTAGGTTCTTGATCCAGTGAACCCTATGATTTGTTTGAGGGTTCAAATTAATCACACTCTTTCACTCTATGAGTTCTAGGTTATTTTAGAAATATCAACAGGGTCTTGGTATGAATTCAATACAGTACTAACTCTATTATTGGTGAAGTTTCCCTGGACCCAAGACTAAAACTGTTTTACTGCTATTTCCCCTCCTAATTTGAATTTGCCTACCTCATGATAGCTGTCACACCTGGAGAGTATCCTGCCTGTCTGCTTTGTTTATTGCATGGGAAAAGGAAGAAGAAGAGGTGGTCACAATTAATCAAGTGGAGGAAAAAGGTGGGGTTAGAAGTGTGTCCAAACTGAAGAAATAGTCTGAGTGAAAGCCTTGAGTTATTGACAACCTAGTAGCTATTGAAGTCTTCAGGCAGTTGAGGGATTCACTATACAGGTGCTGTAATTGCTGAAGATTAAGGCCCTTGGACAACTTAGCCTAAGGAAATCAGGCCAGAGGGAACCTGACAAATGACCACAAACATAAAAGGAAGAGAACGACTTCATTAATTCACTCATTCATTCAATAAATATTTATTGAGTGCTACCTTGTGCCAGGCACACTGTTCTGCATGTTGGGGATTAATACTGTTCTGCAGGTTGGCAATTAACAAAATAGCTCTACCCCTGCTTGTGTGATCCTTGCATTTATGGCTGCAAGTGGTATAAATAGCAAACAAATAAGCAAACTATAAAGGATGGTAGGAGGTAATAATTAAGTGAGGGGTAAGGAGAAGAAAATTAAGCAAAGAAGAGGGATATGGTATGTTGGTCGGGTGCAATGATGGAAAACACAGCCAGGCTATCTTCACATTTGAGTAAAGATCAAGAGGAGATGTGGGCCATAGGATCAGTGTTCTTCACAGAGGTACCAGCACATGCGAAGACTCGCAGTGGTTGAATGTGGGAGATAGAAGTCGAGGAATAGTACAAAGGCCAGAGTGTGGGAGTATCAGGAGTAGATGAGGCCAGGCAGGTAATGAAGATGGTGGTGAGAGGAGAGGAAGGGAAGATCAGCTTGGACCTTGTATGCCACTGCAATGCCTCAGGTGTCTGCTCAGTGGGACAGGGAGTCATTGGAGTGTTTTGAACATTGGAGAGATGTGGTCTGATGTATTTAATACCTTTTACAGTGATGATGAAGCTATTGTGCTGAGTACAGATGGAAGGGGAGAAAGGGACATACTTCTATGTGATCCTGAGAAAATAATTAGAGTCAGCAAGTAGAAGGGGCTGAATTTTCTAAATAAGTAGCTAACTACCTAATTAATCTAATTAAATGACTGTCCACCAGTGCAACTGGCTTCCCAGTCACTTGGGAGTTACACTCAGCAGCTTGTCACTGGCGGTCTCAGAGCATGCTGGGGATGTTGATGGTGGGAAATTCCTACATTGAAAAGGGCATCAAACCATTTGACATTCCAGCTTCCTTCCAGTACTGAGGGTCTATGGTTCCACAGCATGTATTATCTCCATCTCCTTCAACTATAATGTGAGCTCCTTGAGTGCAGGGAGTTTTGTCCACTCTGTTCTGTTCACTGCTCTATTCCCAGTGCCTAGAATAGGTCCTAGCATACAGTAGGCACTCAGTAAGTATTAACATTTGTTAGGTGTATGAATGTGCCTGTTGAACTTATTGCTGGACCTTGAACAAGACAATTCTGTGCACCTCACAGAATACACCAGTTGTATTGGATGGCACAGATGACCTTCTAGGTTAGCTGGTCTGTGATCCCCATTTAAAATCTGAGCCATGGTTTCTAAAGGGCTTTGCAGGCCAAGGGGTACAGGGAGGGGCTCTCATGGGGATGAAAGGCAGGGCTGGGGAATGGGTAAAGCTCAGTCCAGGAGAAGTGCATGGATAACCTCTGGAGCTGGGGACCAGGGTACTCTGAAAATAAATGTGAATTGCCGTCTTTGACACTCACAAAGCTGTAACTTCAATGACAGATGTTTCACTAGAGACTGAGGGTACAAGACACTGAGGATCCATCCCAAGTTTGTTGCCTTTGCTTTAAATGAGTTAGCCTGGTCAGCAAAGCGCTTACGGGCCCCTGAAGCTCTCCTGGGAAAAACAGCAAAACAGCAGCAGAGATTCCATTTAAGGGTATTGAAAATAGATTTTTAATTTTGATGAAGTTCACAAATGACAACATTGACATTTCTTTAGACAAATAGTTCCACCAAGGCACAGCATTGCCGTATGTCACCAGATGCCTAAGAGACAGTGATTTCATGTCCCCCTGAGGTTTCACAGAGCTGCCAATGTTAACGGATGGCTGACAGGGCCCAGATTTGCTACCAGATAAGGCAACGAGACACCCTGTCATATTTATTGGATATAGAATTAAATATGGAAAAGATGCACAATAGGTAACTGCAATGAGCTTATTCTGCATTTAGCTTTAGTTCCTTGCAAACAAAGAAGATAGTTTTCAATACCAAGAAGGATGCAAATATGTATGTCTTCCATGAAGCCTCTCCGACAAATTGCTTTCATTATACATTAAAAGACATAGAGTTTGGCTTCATTGTGACCTAGAAGGAAAAGAAAACAACAGCTAGAATTTAGTTACCGATTAATTGTCAGATTGTTGATATCTATTATCTCATTTACTCTTTATATTAATGCTAGGAGGTGGGTACTTTTGTAGCTCTCATTTTACAGATGGGGAAACTGAGGCTCAGAGAGAGTTAAGTGACTGGTCCATAGTCATATAGCTAGTAGAGGGCAAACAGTTTTTGAACTCAAGTCTATGCTTAATTCAGGGGTACACAACATTGTATTGTATACTCTAAAAGGTTACTGTCATTATCTTTCAAACTCAAGTGCTAGAATAATCACAATTACAATGGTAAAGAACAGTGTTTGAAATAAAGAGCATGCCTATTTCCTGGTCTAATGATGTCAGTGTAACAAGGAGAGACTGGAGAAATAGAGAGAAGATAAATCCAAATTCTAGGGTTTCAGTTATTGGATCTCAGTGTCCTTTCTCCAGATACTGGTGTGGATACTTTCCCCTGTGGATTTTTCTCAACCATGTGGGCCCAACAGTGCTCGTAAACTACAGCCATGTCATACCCTGTCATCCATGCTCCCATCCCATAGTACAAGGGTGTTCACCTTCTTGGAGGCATTTACCTGCTCAGGCCTGAAGGTCCCTGCGACGCCTGCCAAAGGCTTTAGAACCCACATTGGTGGGCATGAAGTTGCTCTTCACCACACCCCCTGATCTGCTCAGCAAGGCTGCCAGCCGATGAGTCACACAGGTGGCAGTGTCACACGCTCTCTTCTGGGTAGTGATGCTGATTTTCAGGATGAAGAAATAATAGAAGATCTGTCACTGAGAGGCTGGGGGAGGAACCTGACCCATGGGACCATCATGGTAAAGTGGAGGCTCTGAGAGGCACCAATTAACTTTAAGTGTTTCTCCCCAAACACAATTATCAGAGCAGAAAATCACAAGGCCATTAGGGAAAATGCCATGATCACTCCCCATAGACATTACCAGAGGCATCAGAAAATGCAAAGGTGACTCTGGGTGACTGGCCATGGAATAAAGAGCTGTAATATCCAATGTTTCCTGTATAAATAGAACGAAAATTAGCAAAGCTTTTTGAGTCTGGAGTGAATTATGGCATAGTGCCCAACCCCATTCACAAGAACTGTAGAATCCATACCCCAGTCACAGGTACCAAATACCCCATCTTAGGAAAACAAAAGTTCCCCAGTCTTACCTGGAAGAGGAGCAGAGTGGAGGTTGACACATCCAGTGCCAGAGGTGGTTACCTGATTGTTAGCATCCCTGTTCTTGCTGTTTGAGCTCGGTCACAGGGACCATCCACCATACCCTGTGTCCTGCTACCCTAGGATTAAGGCTACTTCTAAGTACAGGTCCTGGACACCATGAAGCCTGGGTCATGGGCTAGAGCAATGACCACCACAACTCGGGTCCTTTTAGAATAATAGCTTTATTCCCCAAATGAACAGCATATTCAGAAGTAGGATGAAGAAGCTCTGCTATGAAATCCCCGGGGGACTCAGGGCTGCCCTTGCTCTCTGATCTCTTCCTGGGTGATTCTCTCCCAGCCTGTGAGTCCTGCTCTTTCTCTTCCCACCCGAGGTTCTAGACATCCTCTGCCACAAGGAAAGCCACTGACCAAAGCCCTAAGAGCAACCAGAGGGGAACCGCATGCATCACGTTTGAGGAAGGAAGCCAGAAAGGAAATTAGGAGGGGGAAGAGTTTAGTTGGCATCCGGGGGCAGGCTGACATGAGGGCGGTGGTCTCTCTCCAAGTCGATGGCTATATCCCTTTTCTTGCCAGGTGCTCCAGCCCCAGTTGCAGTTTGGGGGAACGTGTGAAACTTGTTGAGGTCCTGCGTGTACATGCCCAGCATGCAAGTACTCAGATTACCACACCGCTTAGATCTGGTGCTGTCCATGCTGCAGGGAAAAGACATGCCAGACATTACCATGCACCAGGGGTTGCCCCGCCAACAGTCACTCAGGAGATTGGACCAGGCTGGGGGGCAGCTCACACATCCTCCATCAGGAGAGCTCAGAGGTTCAGTGGGCCACGGCAGTGTGTGGAAGAGCTGGGTGGGGAAGGGTGACCTTTCCTGGCATTCCACATGCAATGGCATTCCACATGGCATTCCTATATGCTCAGCAAAGGGGTTTTCAGGGTGGATGCAGGTGCAACATACACCTCTGCCCAGTAAGTGCTGGAGCTAGGCTGGTCTCTGCTCAGGCTCAGGGAGCACGGGAGGGCGGGCTGGGGAAAGGTACCCACCCTGGCTGGGTGAGAACATGCACATCTCCACGGATGTTGCATGTCCAGAGACTCAGACCTACCTCCCACACTGCTCTATTTGTCCCCACCCCCTCCAAGGGCTTCCCCTTCACCTTGCAAATGTGAAGTAAAGGCTCTTTGCAGGTGTGAAAAATTGTCTTTGCAGATTAACAAAGCCAAATTTCTAAAATCTCCTGAGATACACCAGGCCTATCCACTTCATCCTTACCGGTCTTAACTCATCTGAAGCTGAGAGGTCTCCTCGGTACTGCAAGGGCAATTCCTGCAGTGAGCTTCCACATCTCCCTATTTCATTTCCTAACAGCTTTCAGAAATGGAGTTTTTTAATGTGTCTAACCACAGTCCTTCTAGCTACACCAGGACCTCTGACTCCCATGGAGCCTGAGAATGGCTGGGACCCGGGTCCTGGTGAACAACCACAGCCTGCTGGACCGTGGTCAGCATGTTCTCTTCTACCTGGGCTACGCCTTCCTAAGTGTGATGGCGAAAGGAGGCCTGTGCTGGGTGGTGTGGGGAGCCTTACCTGGAGCCCTCTGTCTCCAGCTCCTGTTCCAGCTCACCAGCCTTCATCAGCACATAGTCCTGTACTAGTGCAGCCAGCAGGAGGCGCGCTTGCTCCTCACTGAGCACGGCCAGGTCTGGGATGCTCTCCAGGGTGGACCTGGTGGGGGAAGAAAACCCAGTGCAGGCTGTGAGCTCCTGCCTACTGTCTTGTGGGGATATGCAGCCAGGCTTCCTGGTCCCTTCTTCCTCCTTTGAGGAGGTAGCCAACTGAACTCCCAGTGACAGGGCAGGAGGTCAATGTCCTCAGCAGGAGCCAGGCACTAGTGTGGTCTCCAAGCTGTGGTGTGCTGGAGCCAGTTTGTAACAGGCTCTTGAAAGTTCATGGCTAAGTTTTCAGGAATTTTGGAAGCTGAGTGTTAAGTGAAACCATTATTAAGAATTAAATGATGAAATTCTGAAAAAGGTTTCATTTTAATAAATTTGTGTGTGAGTGAGAAATTAGATTTACAGATCACATATTAGATTTAATAACACCAAATTTATTGGCAAACTAGGTCGCAGATTAGGGTGCAATTCATTTCTGAAGTCAAGGCTGAATTGAATAAACTAGTTCAGCTAGAGATACAAGTTTGGTAAAAAGCAATGAAACCATTTGTAAGTCTCAATGGGCTATATGTAATTTACAGTAAAGAATATCATATACCTTAGTACTGTTTATAAATTGTGTGCTACACACCTTTAAATCAGAAAAGTTTATATATGTGTATACATACAAACATACATGCTCCTGCCCCTCAACTCCCCCCTTCACTCCTCGGCCTGGATTTTAAGCATCCAGCATAGCACACCAAAATTAGGATGCAAGGAATTGTTTGATCCAAGGAGCAGTGGGAGGGAAGTGTGCTCCTGGCTTCAGGCTGTCTTACCGGAATGGCACTGCCTGGACGCTGCCCACCTGGTACAGGACCAAGATGCTGAGAGCCAGGATGAGGGAGAACTTCTGGAAGCCCATGATGCTCCTCTGCAAGGGAAGAATGATATCACTGCCTGCACCAGTTCAAAGTTCTATGTACTCACATACGTGGATTCTTGTCCTGTTTCTGCCCTGCCCCTATCTCCCTGGTTTTGTGGCTTCAGAGTGGTCATTACATTTCTTTACATCTTTATTTTCTCATGAGCAAAATGGAATGCTGGAAGGTCCAGTGAGCCTGTAGCATGCAGTTTGGCAAAGCTGGAGGAGCGTTCCTAGCGGGACAGCTGGGTGGGGAGGTCTCAGTCTTACCCCAAAGCCACACACATTCACACACACACACAAATGCACACACACACACACACACACACACACACACACAGAAACCTGTTAGCTAGGTCTCTGTGGAGGACACTCTGGGATCTCCCTATCACATCAGCTGCTCTCATAACAAAATCCAGAGCTGTCCTCCTCTGGGCTTTTGAACACATTTGGGTTGGGGAGAGAGAGGGGATATGGAGAGGGAATATCTCTGCAGCTGGAATGTCTGAGAAACAGAAGAACCAGTTTTAGTGCTCAGCTGCTCTGCCCTCTGGCAACTCAGTCTCCTGCAAGAACCAAGCTTAACAGAGTTTTAAGTTGGGATCTCAGACTTCTCTCTGTGCTCCCAGAGAGGGTGACTGGGGCTTGCAGTTTAGGGCTTCCTGCCTCTGGGTCATTGCTCCCATTTGCCACCCATCCATGCTGGCCTAGGTTCTGAACCAATTTTCCCAGGGATTGATAGGCTCCAGACACAATCCCTGGATGCACCGTCTGCAGAAAGCAACTGCTGAGTTCTGCTCCGTACATGGTGCCTGGGACCCCCCAGTGTGGGGAGTTGGCCTAAGCGTGTGTGCAGGAGGAGAGAGTGAGACTGGAGTCTTAAGCTACGCAGGAAGAGTGGAGCAAGGAGCTCCCAGAATGGAAGGAGACTGTCCACTCCTACCTGGCGCAGAAGCCTGGTATGAATCGCTGACTAACGGAGACTGCAAGAGACTGAGATAGAAGTGGACAGGGACTGAGAGTGGGAGAGAGATAAACTAAGAGATAGACTAAAGGAGAGAGAGGGAGTGGAGGAGAGGAAGAAATAGAATGACACACC
This sequence comes from Indri indri, assembly GCA_004363605.1. Lineage (NCBI taxonomy): Eukaryota > Metazoa > Chordata > Mammalia > Primates > Indriidae > Indri > Indri indri. Next base: position 3,607 of record RJWJ010000789.1, on the reverse strand, counting down.
TGATCAGGAATCTCAGGACTCACCTGCTGCACAGTGACTTGGAGCAGGGGCAGCAGCAGCGGTGTTGTGGTCCAGGGGCGTCTGGCGGAAGCAGCAGGACTCTTGGTCTGGGCAGTGGCTCTGATGCCTCCCAGAGCCAGCAGCTGCTCTTATTTCCCCGCTGTGGGTCGGGAGGGATCCCTGAGAGTCAAGCATCCAATGGGAGAGGGGTCCCCTGCAGCAGCCAGATTTCGTCATTACCCCCAAGCTTCCAGAACCTGGAGGATCCAGTCAGGTGGCAAGATGATCCAGTCAGGGGGGATGATGAGGGACCAAGGAGAATGGTCCTTAAAGTGAGCAGGAATTTGAGTGCAATTTGATGTCATGGTAGATTTCACCTCCAGTCCCACTGGGTTTTGATCCTGCGCCCCACTCCACGCCCAGCTGTGGGGCTGGGAGGGCAGGGTCCAGGATTGTAGGGACTCCTGTCTCCCCCAGGTCTGACCCCAGACCCTTGTCCAAGTGAGGCTTGAAGGGTTAATGCGCTGCAGGGTGGATTCCAGGTCCAAACAGGCTGCCTGATGCTGGTAGCTGGTATCACCCACAGAGGGCCAGGGCAGGAGATGGAGCTGGGAGTAAGAGCTTTGTTAGCCCTGAGCTCAATTCCAGCTGTGCCAATTCCAGACTGTGTGATCATGGGTGAGTAACTTCTCAGAGCCTCCATGTACCCATCTTTGAAATGGGGACCATAGTCCCATCTTCAAGAAGGGTTGTGAGAAGTATCTCAGTGCCTGGCCCCCAACTAGGCAGGGATCTAGAAGAGTTTCCTGGTCCACATACAGGATTCCGTAAAAATCTCCATTGATACTGAATCCCCACCTCGCCTGACTGCTTGCACTCACGTTGGGCGGTCAGGGTGCTGTTCAGATCTGTTACACGTGTGAGGAGGGGGTCAATGCCCAGCTGGGCCTGAAGAGAGAGATGCAAGGGACAGATGCTTCCCAAGCCTCCATCCAGACTTCTAGCCCGCCCCTCACTCTGCCATCCATCCCCTCGCATTCAGTCCGCCTGCCCACATCATTCGCACAGCCGCCCCTTTGCTTCAGGCTGGTGTTTGTCAAGATGTCCAAGTAGCATTGGATTCTGCCCCAAACCCCGCCCCTGCACTCCTGTCCTCCACGAAAGGACAGGCAAGCTTGACAGTGGCGTGGAGTCCCTGCCTGGACTAAAACTCACACTCACTTCCGGTCTCAGTCACGCAAACGCATATACTCACTACTGTCTCCAAACGTGCCCACTCCGCCAAGCAGGGAGACACAAAAAACAGACACTGGCTCACAGGGGTATCCTCGGGGTTCACTCTCAAACGTGTGGCAAGCCTGCCTCTGAATCTCTCGTGCAGTGGCATCCACACATCGGCCTGGTGATAACCTGCTGACATCATACCTGCGCACACTCTCAACAAGAGGCGCGCTCCACAACACCCATTACACGGGACTCTGACACCCAGCCCAATCTGGCTTCAGGACCACTCTGCCTGAGCGTTCAGCTCCAGGCGCGCCCAGAAGGACTGTGGTCCGGAGGAAGGCACTTGCTGCCTGCAGTAGCGAGGGAGAGCAGAAAGAAGCATGTGGGCGTTCCCCAGTATCTCTGGGTCCTAGCGTGCAAAGCGCAATCCGCAGGAGCCTGTCTGGAAGCTGCCAGTGCGGTGAGCGCAGCAGGGGAATCCGGGGCTGCGAAGGGAAGGGAGAACCTGGGCTTCGTGGTTCCGCAGGCAGAGCAGAAATTAGCCCTTAGGTGTGCTGTGAATGGCCCTAGCCTGGGAACTCCAGGTAGCCCCGCGGTCCAGTCCACTCCCCAGACCTCAGTCTCCAGAATGATCTATGTCCTAGGACACCCTGCCTGGTGCTACATCTCTTTACCCTCCCAGGTTGGTGACCTCCCTGCTCCAGGAGGCAGCAGGAATGCCTAACTTCCCAGGTGCCCTACGTTGACTCTCCCTCTCAACTCCCGGGGGCACTACTGCAAGGCAATAAAAACTCGGGGCTGGGACTGAGTGTCCGAGACTGGTTATTCCCAGGCCCGCCGGCAAGGGGGCCGAGGGCTCCGGGAGCTGGACCAACTGGCCTGGGAGGGCGCGGACGGGAGACAGGCTCAGAGCGAGAAAGGGGAGCTGCGCTTTGGGCAGGGTGCAGGATGGCGGATCCTGGCCACAGTGAGCCCTGGAGCCCCTAGACAGACACCCACTGCCGAGACCGAGTCCGCAGCTTTGGGGCTTTCCCGCGGTTTAGGTTCCAGCCCTCGCCTGATCTTTTGGTGCCAAGTTGCGAAGGCAGCAGCGCGGCCACCAAGTGGTGAGCGGTGCGGGGTCCCCGCCACTGGCGCTGTTGCAGAAGCGTATCTGTGTCAGTTACCAAATACTTCTGCGGAAATGACTTCCTTTTCCAAGACCAGAGGTTTCTAACATAGGAATCTCCTGAAATCGTTGGTAAAGAGGTGTCTGCTATGTGCTTTTTCCTAAGGAGAGAACTCATGGTTTTCACTCATGCAATGGTGGCCGCAAAAAGTTTAAGAAAGCGGCGGCGTTGGTGCGTGGGTTCGAAACTCTGCCCCTGGGTGTGTGTGTGCCTTCAGCCTTGAGAACAGACACCATTGCTCGCTATGAAACCTTTGGCGGTTACAAACCCCAGGCTGGTGCTGTGGGGCGCTAACCAGACTCCGCACCCAGATGGCGCTAGCGGAGCCTGGAGGAATTTCAATCTTTACTTCAAAGGTTCTTCTCTTCGGAAAGGGAGGGACAGCGATTAACTCATTCAAGCGCTGGAGATTGTAGAAAGTGCCTGGCGTTTTGCTTCAGGCCAAAGTTAAAAAAAAAAAAAAAAAAACAAAACTAAAAGCCCTTTTCTTTGACGATTAGCACCATGCCAGGCACACTAGTAGGTGTTTTGCCAAAGTTAAATGAGTGAAAATTAACTAATTCTGGCAAAATCACCAGGGATTTCACAAGCAGCCAGCAGAAAATCCGGACCAAGTTATGAGTGGAATTCCGCTTGTATTCCGCTACTAGGAGCGCAAACTGTTCCTCCTGCCATTTGATTTGGCACACCGGAGCCGGTTCCCCAATGAAACTTCCAGGATGAGGCAGGGAGGTGAGGGCTTTCTCTAGAGTTCTTTTTTTTGTTTGTTTGTTTTTTATTGTTTGTTGTTTATAGGGGTACAGATGTTTAGGTTATGTATGTTGCCCTTGCCCCTCCTTCCCCCCAAGTCCCAGTCCCAAGCATGTCCATCTCTCGGAGGGTGCGCATTGCACCCTCTGTGTATGCATATATCCGTCCCCTCCTCCCCCTCGCCCCTCCCCGTTCCCCCTCCCTCCCTACCCGACATCCAATAGATGTTATTCTTATATGTACACTTATGTGTTGTTCAGTTACTACCAATTTGATGGTGAGTACATATGGTGCTTGTTTTTCCATTCTTGGGATACTTCGCTTAGTAGAATGCGTTCCAACCCTATCCAGGAGTATACAAGAGGTGCTATATCACCATTGTTTCTTAAAGCTGAATAGTACTCCATGGTATACATATACCACATTTTACTAATCCACTCATGTATTGATGGACACTTGGG